>JANIWX010000020.1:0-142904 GCA_030705205.1 Huiozyma sinensis
TCTGCTTTGGGGCTGTGTGATCCCCAAATGACGTTTCTTTGCAACGGACAATTGTACGATACTACGACTGGCCCGTACAACAACAGGGTCTGGCGTGTGTTTAGAAAATACGAAAAGAGAACACGAGACGGGGTTTACCCTCAACGTTCCCATTCTGTTGAGAAACATGTTGACCTCAATTTAACAAGACTTGGCAGTTTAGAGTAAAACTCCACGTTGCTTGTACTCTGTGTAGTGCACAGCCACCGCTGTCACGGTATGCCCCTGCTGTCCTCTTCCCTGTGTTATACCGATACCGTCTTGGGCAACATCGCCCTCCCCTTTTTTTCCCGCATCCCTGCGACCCTCGTTTACGGCAGCGCGACATCGTTAAACACACGTATAAGCAAGGGCCCGCATCTTGGCCCGTCGTGTGCCTGCTGTACGCGCCTCGTACACGAGGCAAACGCGTCTCATTACCGGATGCGGTAGTATGGCACAGTTACAGATACACACACACCCTTTTTGTGTCGCGCTAAACGGGCGGTTTCCTTCTGTTTTACGCTTTTGGGACAGCTCGTATAGCTCTGGGCGGTTGGACAATAGACGGGCAAGAGGTACCGTGGAGGGAGGCCGTATACGAGGGAGAGTAGTAGTGGTAGTGGGGGGGGTGGGGGGGACCATAATGAATCAATCGGCGGGATCCCTGGCATCTTCATCCTCGGATTCCCCCTCTCTCCATATTCACTGCTAGTTGTGCGTGTTTTCGACTGACTGCACCTGCTATTGTTGAGATCCAAACGTCTTCGTTCCCTGGTTTCGTTGTTGTTGTTGTTGTTTTAGGATGCCCGTGTGTGTGTGAACAACTGTTGAACAGCTTGTCGCTCGGCAAAAATTGCTGAACAGCTGCCATTTCGGTTATGCATTGGCCCTCTGTTTTTGGCACATGAACACACAATAGCGAGAGACGAGACGTCGCATTTGGCCCATTTCAGCTGCGAAGTGCGCGGTTCCTGCGGTACCCCGATTTTGTGTCGTGTGTCCCATATTTGTTTTCTGATTCGGGTTTCCCGTTCGCGTATTCGTATCGCTTTCGTTCGTATCTAATTTGGAGACTACCCCCCAAGTACAGGACCCGCCATCTTGGTCTTGTTCCCCTCCCTCCCTCGCTCAACAAGGTTTATTCATACGTACGAGGAGGGCGAGTGTATATATAAATGGTAACGACACATGAGGCCTTGACCGTGACGCCTAGGGTAAATACTTGCTTCGTTTGTATTGGTGCACCGAACAGAAATTACTGAACTTCTTTGCCCCAAAATATGAGCGCCCTTTCTCCAGTACAAAGTTCATGTGAATTGACGAAATATGAAACACTGTTGCCAGTGATCACCTCGTCACATATCGTCGAGGAAGATTTAATATTCAAGCTAAACAGGAGTCTTTTTTCAATGGGCGGCACGACGGAGGGGCAAACGCTTCCTGTGTATACCAAACCGCAAGTCGCTTTACCTTCGCCTTCGCCTTCTCCACTATCCTCTCCTCCAAGGAATTTAGCAACCCCAGTGCTTACAAAGGTGGGGGGCGAACCTGAAAAATCAGTCAACCAGTCCGTCTTGGCGGAGTTCCCAATCACGCCTCCTCCAAGCACACCTTCCCCAGTGTCCACTGTACGGACAGGTAATGAGATAATGACCATTGCAAGTAAGATCCCGCTCTTTAGGAAAAGGAAGACCAACTACATAAACATGGAGGCCGCAATGAAGAGGGAACCTGTAATATTAAAACTTTGTAACGTCAGTTATCCAGACAGCTCCAAAGGTGCGGTGGACAATTCAGTAACGTTGAGTGGCCCCGTCGGCAGGGGAACCCCCAGTATGTCCACCCAACAGTTCCTAAACCACAACGACGTATACCACAGGTGCACCACGGAGATAATATCTTCCAAACACCGCAAGTTCCAGTGCAAGACCTGCTCGATGGCATTCACTACGTCGGGACACCTGTCGAGGCACAACAAGATCCACACGGGGGAGAAGAACTACGTCTGTCCGCACGAAAGTTGCGACCAAAGGTTCAGTAGACACGACAATTGCATACAGCATTATAGAACGCACTTGAAGAAGAAGCAGAGACAGGCGAAAAGGGGGAAAGTCGCCAAGAAATGAGAAACACACATGCATATACCTACAGTAAATAAATACGTACTTGCCCCCCCCCCGGGCTGCCCCAACGTCAATACTATTCTTCTCGATACGCAATGAAACCTTCAAACTTCAAGCAGAGGGCATCGAAAAGATAAAATTTGATATTGTGTATTTTTTGTTCGAGCTCTTCCCTTTCGATGGGGCAATCGACGAGGTTTGACAGGGATGAGTGCGCCTATCATCTGCGAACTGTGTCTGGGTGACTCTCCAGATATACGGGTTACGAAGATACCGAATGGTGCGGACTGTAAAATATGTACGCTGCCCTTCACGGTCTTCCATTTCAAGAAAGACCCAAGATCAAGCACGATCATCAGAACGATCGCGTGTGAACGGTGTGCGAAGCAGAGAAACGTGTGCCAGTGCTGCATGCTGGATTTGGCTTGGCATATATCTATTGACGAGCGGGACCAGATTATATCGCTGATCAAGGGCCACGAGGTGAAAACGAGGGAAGCGCAGAATGAAATGATGAAGAGGTTTGTGGCTCTTAAGAATGGGAACGCAAAGCTGGGCGGCGCTGAGGTGACCGGAGACAGGGAACAATTGGCTCAGGTGATGGCTCAACTGGAGGAGACTCTCTCCCGTGAGTCAGAGCAAAAAGAGCATGCGACAAACAACCTTAAAAGAGGTTCATCCAATTTGGACAGTACCAGTATAACGCATATTTGGAAAGATTTACCCATGAGCGAAACTTTCTCCAGTGAGAACTGTGCTGGTGTACAAAGTTTCTTTCTGTTCGGGATAGACACGTCGATACCGGAATGGCAAATCGACAGTGCCATTGCAGATATTGTAAGGGACGAAAACTGGAAACAGACACCGTCGACATCTCTGATAATCAACCATAAGGCAGCGTGTGGTGGGATAAAGTTTAAGAGTCAACTGCTAAGCGACAAGTTTGTCAAAGAACTGATATCCCGTGGCTGTCTGACCAGGGGCGGGAAGACCAAAGGAATCCTGGAGGTTCTCCGATTCCGGGTGTTTGTTCTTCCCTGGAGGCAAGGTTTCAAGATCACGTCCTTTGGCCGCAATATCAAGGAAAACATCAAGTTGAGGACTGCCCTCCAAGCGAAGATATCGAGCGACTCCTCCAACCTGGTCACCGAAGGAGACTCCCCTGGGGGGAAAAAACTCGCGAAATCGGCAGCAGCGAACAAACACAAGCGTGTGGGCAAGAAGAATAAGAAGAGTAAACGTGTTTCCAACTTAGAACTGTAGTCTTGTCGATAGAGAGGCTTCTTTTCAAATGCAAGACGCAACATTCCACTTCCGTATGAAAACCTGTTCCGAGATCAAGAAGACGCTGAGGCAGTACTACGGTGTGCTTAGGGACTCTCTCCCGGCGCCTACCGCACGATTGAGACCAGGTTGCTCCGCTACAACCACCGATCACGTGCGGGACCCCCTCCTCATCCGGAAGAACTTCCGTCAACGTCATAGTGAAATTAAATATATATAAAGAGATGAAGAGGAGGAGACAAGATACAGGGAAGGAAGTGTCTTCGGGGGTTGGTGTTTGCTCTCTTGGGGACTGCTGTGGAGTTGCATTCGGGACTAGAGCTGTACGATAGATGTCCAACTACCAAGGTACGTGTTGACTGTGCTCTCTTTTCTTTCTTTCGATGTTGCCTGTAGGTGCTGTCAGTGTCTCTTTACTAAGTTACTAACAAGTGCATTGGATAACGAAATGTGTGCATGTGCAATACAGAGGAGCATAACATTGAGACTGCTAATGCGGAGGACTCTGAGGAGCGGAGGGAGAGTCGCGCCCAGTTCCAGGAGCTGTTTGAGCAGTTTGGGAGGAACAACCCGCAATTCAACCCGGAGCTGATCGAGCTGTTCCAAAACATGCTCTCACCGCTGCTACAATCCCAGTGGCACCCAGAGGACAGGGAGAAGGGCTGCTCGCAGGAATTCATCGATTCATTGCCCCGCGTCCCGAGAAATAAGGTGCCCCTGACAGACACCTGCTCGATCTGCTTCGAGCGGTTCGGCAACGACGACTACCCGCTGCTCGCGCAGCTGCCCCACTGCGGCCACATCTTCGACCTGCAGTGCATCTCCATGTGGCTTTCGAACCAGGTGACGTGCCCGATGTGCAGGGACGTCGTGAACGGTCACAAAGTACAGGATTTGGATACCTCCAAGGCAGAGCTCGAGGAGGATTGGGGCATGTACGGGTGATCTCGAGAAGGCAGGGAATGTGCCCGTTAATATTAGTGTTAGCGGTAGCTTTATAGACGCAGCAACATAAAACTAGTGAAAAGATAACGAAAAAAAAAAAATTATATTGTAAGAGTCAGTTCGAAGAGTAGTCTGAACAGATGAGGTCTCGTTTGCTGTTGGAGAGCGGCCGGCAGTGATCAGCGATGGGAAAGAGCAGCAAAGATAAGAGAGATTTGTACTACAGGAAGGCGAAAGAGCTGGGCTATAGGGCCCGTTCTGCCTTCAAACTGCTGCAATTGAATGAGGAGTTCCATTTTCTCGATGACTTGGAGAGGGTAGTGGACCTGTGTGCCGCGCCAGGGTCCTGGTCGCAGGTCCTGTCGAGGAAGATGTTTGACGAGGCGGAGGGAGACGTGCAGGGCAAAAAAATCGTTGCGGTGGACTTGCAACCAATGTCCCCGATAGATAACGTTACCACTTTCCAGGCGGACATCACGCACCCGAAGACGTTGAGCAGGATCCTGGAGCTTTTCGGGAACGAAAAGGCGGATTTTGTGTGCTCTGACGGTGCTCCCGATGTCACTGGGCTCCACGATCTGGACGAGTACGTTCAGCAGCAACTGATCATGAGCGCGTTGCAACTGACCACCTGCGTGCTGAAACCGCATGGCAACTTTGTCGCCAAGATCTTCAGAGGCCGCGATATCGACATGCTGTACTCGCAACTGGGCTATCTTTTTAAAAGTGTCGTATGTGCGAAACCGAGATCCTCGAGAGGCACATCGCTGGAGGCCTTCATCGTGTGTCTAGACTACCAACCCCCAGCAAATTGGAGCCCGAAACTAGACAACAACGTATCAGTGGAGGAATTCTTCCACGATTGTTTCGTTGGCATCAATAAGCTCTCTCTAGGTGCCGATAGCCAACTACCAGAGTGGCACGAAAGTGTAAGAACGGTCGCTCCGTTCATATCGTGCGGTGGGTTAGACAGTTTTGACTCTGATGCAACGTACCACCTGGATGAAGGCGACATTGCCAAGATAGAGAAGTCGCTCGATCCAGTGCAAAGCCCGACAAACCCACCTTACAAACGGGCACTGGAGTTGAAGAGGAGTGGGAAACTGTCGTCTTGTGTGTGAATAGTACATGTATGATTTATAAACATCGGTATAGACTTGGCTGGAAACTTAATGGGAATGGCGAAACTATCAACGCAGCTGCAAATATTTACAGCTTGTAGTTCATGCGATTTACCAGATATAGTCTGTGCATTTGGGACGGACATTTTCAAATTGCAGGTGCTCCGGAAATCAAAATGAACATGTCGATATGTAGTGTCAGTATCCTCTCCTACACTGGAAGTCAGAAATGGTGTTTCTTTACTAGAGGGTTGTCTCTAGACATAGTTGGTAAATACGGACACTACGCTCTATATAATACTGAATGTTCTTTCCTTTCTCTGCGAAAGAGGTTCTTACTGCAAAACGCACTAGGAATGTATACCATGAAAAGAAGCTTCTGAATTCTCTAACCACACCATTCTTCCTTCTCGGAGGGGAGCTAGCAGCGTCCGCCGCAATTCTTGTTGTACGTCGATGTTGTGGTGTAGCATAATTTCGGATGCGAGTCAGACTTCTCTCGACGGTCCTGCGTGGTTTTCTGTTCCGCCTGCTCGAACAGTTTCCCGTTATGACTCTGGAAAATCTGTGCGCTTAGTTAATACGCTTACTACGCAATAACAATAGACCTATGTGCCTGCAAGATACGCCGTAGTCAAACAAGTCTATCTGGCAAGGCCCGCTCCTTCTAAGTGTTCTTTTTCGGAACACATCGGTTGAGCGGCGCTCCCCCCATCTTATCTCAAAACTACAACTATAAAGGCTACTGGGTGTGTTGTCCTTGTTACTTTCCCCCAACTTCCTCTTTCTCTGCTATTTCATGTAAGGAACCCTCTACACGACAAGAATGAGTGTCAGCCAGCACAACTCAACTGGGCCGTTTTTGCCATGTGGTATTACTCTCCCAAGCATTTACGCCGATAGTGCGGACTACCAAGACCAAAATAAAATTTTCCAATGCGGGTTCCAACAGGGTAGAGTACAGTTCCCGTCAAACATCACATACTACGCAATCATCAATGCCGTCCAATGCAACGGCAACAAGTGTCCCTGCGGACCCAAAAACACCATGACTGTCGACGAGAACTTCGATCAAAACCAGCTCTATTACTGTGGTATCACCGCTGGCTACTACTATACCTCGGAAAAACTTAAGAATGCAGGCGGGAAACTAGAAGTTTCCCATAAATTCGGGCTTGCCATTGTGCTACTGGCCCTACTGAACTGCGTCTCCTCGTCTCTGTAGCATTGTATGTAACCTTTTGTGTGTTTGTAGTCATGTTGCTTAACCGTCTTTGACGAAAGGGGAAGGAGGTAAACAGCGAAAATGTCCCGATTTGGAACAGCCGTTCTCTCGAGAGCAGAGACCGTGTCCTGCGACTGAAACGGTTGGGACACTCGGCAAGAGAACTCACTGTGGGATGGTGCGGCGAAATTACGTATTATGGGGATATTAGCCTTGTGCGTTTGTAAGTAAAGGGCCCTGAAGCAGCATTGGGTTTAGAGGGACAAGAAGTGTTCTGGTATAACCAGGAGGATTTTTACCCAAATGTTTTACTATACAATCACACAAGTTTCTTTACACCTGTGATACCCTATTTAGCCGTACAGTACAGATAAGACTTAGCTATGAGAGTTCCACTACAGTGAAACCATTGTAACCTATTAAAAAAGGAGAGAAAAACGTTTTTGAGCTAGGGGTTCAATAAAATGTAGTCGTACGTTATTTGCACAACTAAGAAAATCTCTTCCCCTTAGGATTGCTTTCATCTCAAAATCGGTACTCAATACAAGAAATTAGCGCACTAAGGGCATTTATTGGCGGTTTGATACGGATCCTAACTTTCTCCTCAACCACGGTAATCAATTCCCGTTTGTGGAGTGGACGGTCCTCGACCAAAAAACAAGCTACATCTCCATGTCTATGATTCAACTATTTCTCTCCATATCGAGACACTCATGGCGGTCCACAGACCATCCAACTCCACCATTTATGTTTACGGTGATGGATCATATTTATGTTTTTTCCATTTTGTAGAATTTTCTTGTTTTTTGACATTATTTCAATTACATCGAAATAAAGCATCAGACGCAGAAAGAATAAACAGTAGAGTACTAATCACTTGTTCTGGCCACCAGTGCAACCAAATGGAGGATGACATAGTTGAACACAGCGACATTCTGTCGGGCCCCTCTCAGAGTGCTCCAGGGACTCCCAAACGGACTGTACTTGGCTCAAGAAGGAAGCACAACTCGCCCAGTAAGAAATCACTACTTGAGACATTGGCGATAGCTGCTGCAGTTGCCTCCAAATCAGATACCAACCAAGCCTCAGATGATCGGCTAGAACCCAAGCTTAAAAGGGAATCCTCAACAGATTTCGATTTGAATACGTCCCCGCCAAAGAGGAAGAGGGGAAGACCTAGAAAGAACGAAGTCGAAGGCGAGGTTGCAACGGTCACCGTGAAAAGAAAGGTTGGGAGACCAAGAAAAATTAAACCGGAGGGGGAGGATGCGATTCCAGTGAAGAGGCGGCCAGGAAGACCACGCAAAATTGATGGGCAGGATCCGCCGGTGAAAAGAAAACCGGGGAGACCACGCAAAATACTAGACCCTTCTGGGGGAACGTTACAAACGGATAGAAAGGCTAAGAAAGAAATTGTAGGCGATCTTACAACGACTAATTTGCTGCCTAAAACATTTAAGAGACCGAAGAAAACACTTATCGATGCAGAAGCTCTTAGAGAAGAATTGGCTGATGGGGGAGAACTAGAGGATGAAAGTGATGAATTTATTGGAAACTCCTCCACAGGTTCTTCGGAGCCACCATCTTCACCAATGTTTGATGGGATGCGACCTTCTACAAAGTCGAGCCACGCTTCCAAATCGATTTCTGAGCTAAATACACCTTTGAAACCAGGGAAGAATTTCACCCAAAACTTGAACCGTGACTTTATCTCACCTTTGAAGAAAATGGTATTGGATAATTTAGGAGAGTTTGCGGGAAATACAAGTACCGAACATAAAAGACCTGAATTGGCGCTGAAACTGGATAAAAACTTCGTAGCGACTCCACTACAGTACAATCGCGCGGATAGAAATAAAAATGCAATTGGGAAAACCGAAGTGGACGGATTCGAGTCATTCAAAAAATCCAACGACTTTTTCGATACATACGAGGGCTATTTTGACCAGAAGAGGGCAAAAGCAGTTAATAAGAAATCAAAAAGTTCTATGGCAGCAGCACCAGATGTAACGCGAGCCGAGTTCGCGACCATTTCGGAAGTGTTCAATAAGAGTTTTCTGAAGGATAAGAGGAAAAAGTTGTTTGAAGTTCAAAAAAAACTATTCACACAATTCTGGTTTGAGGTCACCCAAGGGTTCACTCTTTTGTTTTATGGTATCGGCTCGAAACGGAATTTTTTGGAATCGTTTGCCTTGAATTATTTATCCAAAAAATTGGCATTACCGGGCATCTCCTGGAACGAACAGACAGCTGGCGGCAAGACAATAAACGGTATACCCTGCGTCGTCATAAACGGATACAACCCCACTTGTAACTATAGGGATATATTTTATGATATCTCAAAATTAACTTTACCGGAAGAGATAACTAAAGCAGAGACAAAGTTTTGGGGTAACCATGTAATGCTGTCCATCTCCAAAATGATTGAGTTCTACAAAACGCAACCTGCGGACATCAAACTGATCCTTGTTATACATAACCTGGACGGGCCTAGCGTCAGAAGGGACGCATTTCAAGAGATGTTGAGTTCGTTGGCCTCAATCAAACAAATTGCCGTCGTGGCATCCACAGACAACGTCAGTGCCCCTCTGTTGTGGGATAACGGTCTTTCACAAAACTTCAATTTTGTTTATCACGACGTTACCAATTTCGAACCGAACACAATAGAGTCGACATTCCAGGATGTTATGAAAATAGGAGCAAAGGAGACATCGTCTGGTATAGAAGGTGTAAGATATGTGCTCGAATCCCTGACATCAAACTCCAAGAGACTGTACAAGACTATACTCACCGCACAACTCACAAAAATCGACGCGGATGCTGATGCACAGAAAAAACATGCAGTTTCGAATGGTGGCCTAAAATTAGGCGTGGAGTTCAAACACTTGTTGCAACAGTGTGCAGAGGACTTCATTGCATCTAACGAAATTTCTTTGAGAACTATGCTGAGAGAATTCATTGAGCATAAGATGGTCACAACGAAGAAGAATGCAAATGGTACAGAGGTCGTATGGATCCCTTTTAGCGTTTCCGATTTGAGGAAAATTGAATCCACTCTTTTGAACAATGTCGAGTAAAACAAAGAGAAAAAGACACCCAGTACAAGCAATGAGACGTTCTTGCACTCCTCTAAGTAAACACTATTCTCTCTTGATATCATCATCACCATCACCATCATATAGATAATAAAATCAACTTCACGTTCTCCAAAAAAATTAAATAAAAGGAAAGAATCAAAACTCGACACGAATTAAGGCAAATACTTGGGTTCGGATATATAAGGCATCACTGAACTGTTCTTCTCTCACACTGTGCTGAAAGCTGATTGCTGGTGTACCCGCCGATTTAAGTAATCTTAAAGTATACATTGCCCGGCGCGCTCACAATGTCTTCCACGAGCGGGACTACGAAGTCCAACAGTGTAAAGACAAATATGACGACGAGCATATCTAATTTGGCGATCGAGAAGTTCTCTGCTGGTGAGAGCGTTGCTGTGGGTTCTCATGGAGTTGAAGTTGTCAAGTACTTGACAGAAGGGGGATTTGCACAGATATACCTAGTAAAACTAACCGAATACCTTAATGAGTTTGACGCCATTGATAACCAGAATCAAAGAAAACAGCAAGAATTGAAGATCGGTGACCTTGCCTGCTTGAAAAGGGTTATGGTATATGACGAGGCCGGACTGAGTGAGATGAAAAACGAGGTCAATGTGATGAAGCAACTGAGGGGGAAGCCCAACGTTGTTCAGTATTACGATTCCAATGCGACTCGAAACCGCGGAGCTAATGGCGGATTTGAAGTATTTTTATTGATGGAATATTGCCCCAACAAATCGCTGTTAGACTACATGAATCAACGACTA
Organism: Huiozyma sinensis; assembly: GCA_030705205.1. Lineage (NCBI taxonomy): Eukaryota > Fungi > Ascomycota > Saccharomycetes > Saccharomycetales > Saccharomycetaceae > Huiozyma > Huiozyma sinensis. The sequence goes on from JANIWX010000020.1 coordinate 10,585, forward strand.
ACTACAAAGCTAACCGAGTCTGAGATCCTGAACATCATGTATGACATCACACTAGGTGTCTCACAGTTACACTTCTTGGACATTCCCCTAATTCATAGGGATATAAAGATAGAAAATGTTCTAGTAGACCATAACAATAGGTTCAAATTGTGTGATTTTGGATCCACTAATATATGCCCCCCCATTGCGACCACAAATCAGGACATTTCTGTCCTAACACACGACATTTATGTCCACACAACGCCCCAGTACAGATCCCCTGAGATGATAGACCTTTTCAGATGTTTACCCGTAAATGAAAAGGCAGACATTTGGGCGCTTGGTGTATTTCTTTACAAACTACTGTTTTACACTACCCCCTTCGAACTCACGGGCCAGTTTGCCATATTACATTCGAAGTATGAAATCCCACAGAGTCACTATTCAGAAAGATTGTTGAATCTGATTGTCATTATGCTTGCTGAAAATCCAAACCTAAGGCCCAATATCTATCAAGTGCTATCTGAGATATGTTCCATTCTAAATGTAGAAGTGCCAATACCTGATATTTACGGTGCTGGCGCGTTCAATTTCAACAATTTTGCACTTTTCCAGAAGAAGGTTCAAAAGATACAATCGCAGTTATTTCAAATGGTACAAGATCGCACCAAAACACGCTCCCAACCAGCTCCAGCTTTCAATGAAAATGTGCTAAATGATCTCTATGTCAGCTACTTTGATGTGGTCCCTAAACTGACCAACCCTCATCTTCTTGAAAACGAAAATAGTACCGATAAGACAACATTTCCTGACAACAGAAAATCGATAACCTCGGAAGATAGATTGTCCAGACACACCAGCCACACTTTCGACTCTTACAAAAGTGTTCCAACGACTGTGACATTCCCTCAAACGGCAGGATCCGACCAAGCCAACCATACGGCGAATGAGGAAGGTAGATATTACCTAGGTGTGGATGAACTCAACCTAATGACTAACTTAGATGCCAAGTGCAAATCAAACGATCCATCAGCTGGTCTGAAGAATCAAAATATGGGGAACTATTTAGCAAATACTATGACAGCACAACCACAACGTCAAAAAAGTATGAGCTCATATTCATCTGGAGCCATTTCAGCGAAGAGTATGACTAACGCCTCAAAAGTGGCATCCAACAATTATGCCGAGGAGCCTGTAATAAAAGACAACCAACAAAGAGGATTGAAGCAACACAAGTCCAACAATCCATTTCCAAATATGTTCGCAGATCTTCAAGCAGTATCTAAAGACAATAGTGCTGTTCCCGCTATTGTAGAGAAACAACAGAATTTCGAAGCCAAAAACAGGGGTACTACCCAAAATGTCTTCCCAAATAACTCTACATCAACTGCTACGACTGCTATCAAAAGTCAACCTTCCATATATATTCATCCGGACACAAATCCAACACATCAAAAGCCCTTCGAACTTTCCTTAAACGATGTAGGTTCACAACCTCAACCAAGTGTGGTGGATCTCGTCACAGACAGTAACAATTTGAATCCGATACGACCTGGAGGTCACAGTGCTGGGCCACAAAACATTTCTTCAAGTAAGCCAAACGTTGTACAATCGGACAGACATGACACCACCTCGTTTGTTCCACCAGGGAACAAACAGGACCGGAATAATGTGAACAATATTAAGAACACCATTCCACTGCCTCCTACCCAACTACCATTTTTAGTTTCACAACCGGTACCATCTACAAAAGTACCAAAGGAATCATCGAATCCTTTCCCGTTTGTTGCTCGGGATCAACAAAAGCCACAACAGTTACCACAACCATTGCCTATTAATAAGCCACGCACCCCTGCTGAGACGCCAAGACCACTACAACAGCCGCCCGTGCCAGCACCCCGTACGGAACCAGTAGTTGGTGTTGACAATGTCCTGCCACCCCCAATGAAAAAGAAGACCCATGGTTTAGAGTCTTCTCAATTACTTGCAAATCAATCATTTGGGAACAACAATTTGGCAGAAAGGCGACCAAACCACCCGGGCGCACTGAAGTTTAGCTACAATGAAATGGACTTGTCTGATGACGAGGACGAAAGCACGTACGATTATGGTCGTGACGAGGAGAGCACAAATGCGAGCGGCAGACTCCCCTTCCATCATGACCCTAGTTCATTGTCTGTGGCCTCAACCGAAAGCATCGAATTGAGCTTTAAGAAGAAGGGTGGGAGGGATGGCGCACAATCTCAAAGGATAGTATCCCCGAAACCAGCTGGGAAGCGCGACATTATGGGGCGTAATTCGAATAATGCAGGTAGCGTTACTATCAATACACAGCCGAAGGGAACCAATTCCACAGCTCCCCCCTTACACGGACGTCATTCATTGGATCTAAGATACCAGGAGGTCGATTTTTCGCAGTCTAGTCTCCGCGATGGGACTAAGCGTAATCCTTTTGGGGAGGATTTCAGCACGGACACGCTGTCGAGCAATAATGGGGCAGGCCCACATTCGTCCTCCGGTAGCGATGTGATGTCAAGAACCAGCGCAGCAGCTGCTGATGCCCGCCGAACTCACCATAATGTATCCACTGGGAGTTTGGACACGGATAACAGCCTGCCTTCTGACGCAGATCGGTCTTTTCAAAGGAAACCAATACGCGAAGCAAAGAAGAGCGCAAACGGACGCACCTCATCCTTAGCGCATATTCGAGCCTCATTGGATATTGAGAGATTACGCAACGATGCCTCACTTGGTAACCTAACAGGTTCGAACGGTAAGAGGTCGTCATTCTTCTCCATGTTCAAAAACAAAAAGAAGTAGGTCCCGGGCGCACTTGCGGGTGACAATTGTATAATACATCGATATATATATATATCTATACAAGTACGAACACGTCCAAAAACACAGTATCAATATTGAAGGTTTGTTCCAGCGCCTTCTCTTTTCCCCACCAATGTTGATTCTACCTATTACTATTACTATTATTATTATATATATTTTTTGCATTTGACGTCGTTGTAACTTACAGAAGCAAAACAAAGCTAAGCTGAAGTGCACTGCTATACATAGGGTATACTGATACAGGAGTAGCTTCGGCGACAAATAACGTACAGTATGAGCACGATCAACCTTACAGGGAAATGCACAATGATGTGGGTCCCCACTATAAAGCAAATGCGTGCGAAATCTGGCCAGAAACGCAATATCGTGCTCGAGAAAATGGACGCGTTCGTCAGCAAGCTGTACTGGATGTACTACGTCCACTTGCCGTTCTACGTGATGACATCTGATGATGCATTCTACTTGCACGTTTTCTTCCTGTCGATATTCAGTCTCAGTCTGTTTGGTGTGATTAAGTACTGCTTTCTCTGATAGACGATCTCGCGCGTGGAATAGCAGTCCTAAGAACAAAAAAGCTGGTATAACAACTATGTATTTTATATAGGTATACAGGGGGTGTATACCCATAAAATCGCAGGTAGACATTGGATGCATTACCTTCCCATAGATAGGTTGTTTAAAAGTTGTTCAAATTCTTTAATGGAATTGAACGACACAACTGTTACACACACAGAAACCAGCGCCAAACTCAATATTGCATACAATATAATCATGATCCCTACTGTTGATGAATTTCTATCGAGGGTTGATACCGTTCCTCAGGTTATCGATAAAGATGAATGCATATACTGTTTTGAAACGGTGTACAACAAGGTAGACGAGGGGGACCACCACTCACTCAATATATGTCTGCAGTGTTTCCAAGCTGTTTGTGCGAGAGATGTACCATTACACCAAAAGGCGACCCAGTTGTCTCAGGGTGCAGAACACACCCAGTACTTGAACGTTTCCAAGAGGGCGAAGGGGGAGGAGGGACATGGGAGCGATGAGGCCTCAAAGAGCAAGAAGCTGAAGTTACAGGTTATTGAAAAGAGCGAAGATGAATTGTATGACACGTTGTGGTCACTTGTGAGCATTACTAACGGAATGACCACCGTTGTTTCAGCCGAGACAGACGCCCAGGGGAGTGTCCCTGAAGTTGTGCAAAAGATTTTGAATGCTAAGTCGCAAGCCTCGGTGAACCAGGTGCACTCTTGGGAACTCCAGCTTAAATCGTGTCAGCATGTCCAAAGCCTTCAACCAAATGTGGAAAATCAAACTATCGACTTATCTCACTGTTCTGATTGTGAACTGAGCTCGAACCTGTGGTTATGTTTACATTGTGGGCATGTCGGCTGCGGTCGTCAGCAGGTTGGTATTGATGGGAACACGCATGCCTTGGCACACTATGACTCTTGCAAGGATCACCCTCTGGCAATCAAATTGGGGTCGCTGAGCGAGTCATCGTACGATCTGTACTGCTATGGATGTGACGATGAGGTAAAATTTGATGATTCGCAGCAGTTGAACAAAGTACTAGCAAGCTACGGTATTGATCCATCAATGGGGAATGCCACTGAGAAGACTTTGACGGAGTTACAAGTGGAACAAAACATGAATTGGGATTTCCAAATGACAGACGAGAGTGGGCATGAGTTAGTGAAATTGACCCCTAGTAAAGAAGTAGGTTGTGGGTTAATCAACATGGGGAACTCTTGTTACCTGAACTCAGTGCTACAATGCTTATTCCAGGACGAGACTTGGACCGAGAAACTGAAAATGGCAGTTGGTGAAGAGTTCCCCACGGATGTTGTTTTCCCCTCAAACAACTTACGTTGTCAGTTGATCAAATTGTACCGCGCAATGAAGTTGGAACCTGAACTGTACCCACAGGGCATCAAACCGCAATCTTTCAAAAAATGCTTTAGTGCAGGGCATGAGGAATTTGCGTCTCAAAGACAGCAGGACGCCATGGAGTTTTTAACGTACATGATTGACACTTTAGACAAGAAACTGAATCCTATATGCCCTGGCGATACTTTCAAATTCCAAATGTGCTCTCGGATCGAATGTACGGAATGCCATGGTGTGAAGTACGTACCTGAACAGGCAGAATGTATTCAGATCCCATTAGAAGAGAATAAGGACAAACAGTCTCTGGCAGAACGACTTTCAAACGTGTTTGAGCCAGAAACCATTGAGTTTAAGTGCCCGGCCTGTAAAAGTAGAAGGAGCGCCATGAAAAAGACGTTCATTGAAACGTCACCAGACGTGTTGATTTTGAACCCTATCCGTATTGGGATTGACAGAACTACTTGGCAACCCGTCAAAACCTCTGCGGAATTGACCTTTAACGAGACAGAATCCCTCTCACCTTTCGTTTTTGAGAGACCCACGGATGGGGAGAAATTGCTACCTGAGGAAGAGGACGACGGAATTGCATTCACACCCCGCGAGGACACGATGGCGCAATTGATGGAAATGGGGTTCTCCTCGAATGCGGCGATCAGAAGCTTGTACCATACGGGTAATGTACCTGACGGTGAAGTTGCATTGAGTTGGTTGTTTGAGCATGTGGAGGACGCAGATATCAACGAACCGTTTACTCCGCCGAGCAAAGAAGACAAGGGTGGGTCGACTGTGGACCCTGCTGCCTTGGAACAGATGGTGTCCATGGGGCTGGACGCGAAATTGTGTCGCAAGGCACTGCTGCAGTATTCGAACGATGTAGCGAGCAGTGTCGAGTGGGTGTTCTCGCACCCGGACGACGATGGGTCTCTTGAAACAGAGACTGCCCCGCAGGATGCTGCAAACGCGGCACGCAAGCACGGCCATCCGGGTGGGTCAAGCTACAAACTGTACGGTATAGTGTGCCACAAGGGTAACTCCACGCAGTCTGGCCATTACGTGGCCTACATTAGACAGCGCGATGGGCAATGGACGCTGTACAACGATGAAAAGATTGTTTGCGTGGAGTCTCTTGATGAGACACTACGTAACGGTTATATCTTCCTATATAAGCTATGTTAGGGCGCACTCGGTAACTAAGTAGAAGAGTGCAATCAATAGAGCCCAAAAAAAATATAGTTAATTTATACTATACTATATAGAGATATTATACGAACTGAACGTTATTACAGTGAGAAATCTTGAGATTATTCCGAGGGTATACTTACATCAACAAAGCGGCGGCGGCCAAGAAACCAGCACCGACACCAGCGGCGTTCTTCATGGCACCGTTGGCACTCTGTTGGTGAACAGAGGCGGTACCTTGGGCCTGACCGTCATCGATTTGGGAAACAGCTTGGGTGGTTGGCTTGGCGGAAGAGGAGGAAGCCTTGGCGGAGGAGGATGGCTTGGCGGAGGAGGATGGAGCAGCAGAGGTGGTAGCCTTGCTGGAGGAGGTGGCCTCGGCGGAGGTGGTCTCCTTAGCAGAGGTGGTGGTGGCCTTGGCGGAGGTGGTGGCGGCAGCAGTGTTGTACTTGGCTCTGACGGAAGATAGGGCTGGGGCCAATCTCTCGTTGTACCAGGACAAACCGGTGATGGTGCTTGTGATCATGTTGTAGTCCAAAGCGGTGAACAAAGAGGTGTAAGAGTCATCCTTGTAGGTCAAGACCTGTTGGTACATGGACAACAATTGAGGAGGAATCTGGAACCCGCCAGTGTTCATTTCCAAACCAATGTATTGAGCCTGGTTGTTGTTGATGTCGTTAACAATGGCCTGAATTTCAGCACTCTGTTCTTCGGTCAAAGCAGAGGCGATGGCAGCGGAGGAAGCGATGGCAGCAATGAAGGTAGCGAATTGCATTTTGTTTTGTTGTATGGTGGGGGTTGAATAGAGAACGGTTTATATTCTTTGCTGGTTTACTGTGAAGAGAAGATAGAGAGAGAAGAACTAGAATTGAAGAGAAGAACCAAGGAACATTTCCCAAGGTCCCTGACTGGAACCGCCTCTTATATAATGTAAGGGAAGTGAGCAAGTGCGAAGAAAAAAAGAAAGAAAAAGACGTAATGAAAGGAGGATTATACAAGAAGGAGCAAGGCCATCATCACCGGTCTCTTACCACACACACACAGGCCATCGCAGGAACTTTCCTTTCTTTTTTTTTTTGGTTCCCTCTTCTGTTTCGTTCTCCACGGACCAAAATACAAGTACCGAGAGCTACCCAACATAACAAACCAACAAAAACCTCACTAATGAATTCCCAGTCCCACCCCTACCGTCTCCCCCAACAACGGGAACGGGAACAGGAACAATCGTTACCACTTCCACCGGAACTACCACTACTTCTAGTACCGCTCCCACCCACCAGTTCGCCCTCTGCTGACTTCAACGGAAAAAAGAAAAGTTCAACACATTCTCGATTCGGCATCGTTTTCCCAAAAGGGACACAAATGTCCCTAAACGGCCGCAGGCAACCGCCTGCTATTTCCCCTTTGGGAAAAGATATAGCCAATCTCGAGACTGGCGTCTGTTTTGTTGAGTTTGCCCGCTCGCTGGAGGCCGCCCGTCTGGCCCAGGAAGCTTGCTCGGATGTGGGTATTCGGGTGTATCCCTCTCTTCCTTGTGCTTCTTTGGTTGGGCTTTTTTTTGGGTTTTTTTTGAAAGAGTGTGATGCACTTGCACAGAGTTCACAGACACAGGTACAGGATGCCGATGAACTGAGGGAATATGCTAAACGAAGCGGATGGATTTCAAGCACGAGAAGGGGAAGAGTCAGAACCCAGGGACAAGAACCCGTTTGCAGAAGCACAACAATTTGGAAAGTGTGGCTGCTAAAGAACCCATCGTGTTGATATTGTAGTGGTACAGTTATTCACTTTTGGAAGAGAGAGCTGCACTGAAGAAGAGTAATGCCGAGCAGGACCGCGTTTGCTCAGACATAAGAAAATGTTGGTAAAGCGCTTCCAAACAACATTCTGTCGTGTTGGAGAGGGCGTCGTTTGTTTAAAAGCAAAAAAACATTTCGACAATTTGTTGTTGTTCTTGCCGCTGTAACTGAACCAGTCTCTCCATCCAGAAATACCACCAAACACAAGAATTTCTGTACCCAAAGAAGTTTCCTATATGGTGTCAGACTACGCCTCCTGGTACACTCATCTTTCAAGAGTATCATAAAACAATCAGGCCCCCTTCACATATTCTATCCCGGGCATCAAAGTCAGAGTTCAATTTTTTTTCAAGAGACACCCGTCATACCATGGAAACTTGTAGTATTTCCTTATTCAAGAAGCGCAAACAGCCATCTTGTTCAGTGATTTACAGCACCAATAATCGTCACTCCTGGAAAGCTACAACCCAAATTATTTACAGCTGACTAACCTTATTCCAGCTGTTCTTTTTACACTTGTTGAAGCTCTCTCCAGGATACATGGTAATTGACCATAGATAGCGAGACCCGTACAGGATTGATTGAACGCGGCAACCTCTTACACACCATTTCTTCTCTCACGTTTTCGGTGCTGTAACATCTTGACACACCTCTCAAAGTTGCAATCGTAAAAGTATCAAAGCAACCAAAATCTTCTCTTGAACTACGAACTACAGACATGACCTCTCCTTCAGGGTCTACTTACACCTTAGTATATTGTAGTTTGAGGGTAGAGATGCCAGACTTTTAAGGTTCTTGATTGAAATAAAAAAAAACAAGTAAACTAAATTAAGAAAGATCAACCTTAAGGAAGCTGAGCATCTGTCCGAATACACAGCCGAGAGAAGCAGAGCAGCGAGTTGAACATGTCCTGGAAACAGTTCCAGCTGTGGGATTCGGTACCGCTAAGGGACCCGCAATTGGGCAGCAAAGAACCCTTCTACTCGGACCCGACCTTATCCGCCGCTACAACGTTGTCCTCCAAAGTGGCTGCATCGGAAACAACTGTGATTATCGCTGTGGCAGGGAACATAGTCAAGTTGATCAATTTGAATAAATCAAAGATCAGGGCACAATTTGTCGCGGTTACTGATGCTGACTACCGCATCACGAAACTGAAAATCGTGGGCCACTTCTTGCTCGTTGTCGCAGAAGCGCTGGGAAAACCCTTACTACTGACTTTCTATAAAGTGGATTTGATACTCGCATCCACTAACGAGGGCAACAAGGGCAAACCGAAACTGTCTTATCATGCAAAAGTGGAGGTGAAAAACGGCAACAACACATACCCTCTGTCGTGTCTCGATATAAGTAAAGATTTATCCTGTATTGCACTCGGGTTCGTTAACGGGAAAATCATTGTTGTGAGAGGCGATTTGGCCAGGGACAGAGGTTCAAGACAGAGAGTTATTTATGAGGATGCCAATAAAGAGGCGATCACAGCGTTATCTCTCACGAAGGACGGTACTCTATGCTTCGCAAGCACTTTATCACATATACTTGTGTTCAATACATTTGGTAGAAACAGAGGTTTACCGGATGCAGTGTTGAGTGGTACACACGGTTGTGATCTTAACTGTACCTCTTGGAACACAACGCTGCAAGAGTTCGTCTGTTATACTTCAATGGCAGGGCAGCAGCCAAGCTTGGAATCATACAAAGTGAATAACGAAAAAATTGTCGTTCAGTTACCAGAAACAGTCATTACTTCTAACATGACGCCAAAGAGACTGCTCGTATGGGGGGATTCACATGCATTGTTGGTGATAGACGAGGAGACGGACTCTGCCAAGAATACAGCGCTATCCGTGGGGAAAATCAACAGGGTCATTATCATAGACACGCGCTATAATATTGTTTGCTTTAACTCCATAATCAATGACCCTATATTAGACATTTTGAGCTATTCGCGTTCGGAAGTGTGTCTCCTATCAACAAATGGAGTAATATACCGCATATCGCAACACACGTTCAAAGAACAAATCAACATAGTGACCCAAAGAGAGGACTTCTCGTTTGCCCTACAGCTGGCGCAACGGAATAAACTACCGTCAAGAGAAACACAATTGATCCATAAGGATTTTGCAGATTTTTTGTACAGGAAGGGACAGCTCCGAGAGGCCACGGAGCAGTATATACAATGTCTTGACGTGGTGGAAACAAGCGAGGTCATATCCAAATACGGTGTCGACGGCGGCACATCCTCTGCAAATATTCAAAATTTGGCGACATACCTTTGGGCCTTAGTAAAGTCGAATGTTGCTTCAGGAGACCATGTCAGCTTACTGCTAATTGTTTTAATAAAACTGAAATCAGTGGATCAGATTGACCATTTCTTACATCATTTCAGCAGGGAGGGACTGTATTCGGAGGAAATACTGAAAAACGACATCGACGACGACACGTTCTTCTACTCGAACAAAACACTATTCGACCTTCAGTTGGTTTTGAACCTGTTTGAAGAATCTGGGATGTTTATGGAAGCTTACCAGTTGGCCCGAAAATTTGCCAAGGATCCTGTAATAGTCGTTAGTGTACTGCTAAACGATTTAGAGGAACCCAGGTCTACTTTGAACTATATCAAATCTTTACCCGTTGACGATACTCTACGAATCATAATAAAATTCTCGAAAAGGCTACTAGAGTGTTCACCTAACGAAACTAATGTACTTTTGATAGACGTTTTCACTGGGAACTATAAACCAAGCGAGTACAAATCGATTGTGGAGACACAATCCACGAACAAGTCTGACCCTAACAACGAAAACGATAGGCTGCTGAACTTCTACAGTTACAAAACTTTCATAAGCTACATGAATAAGACTTTAGGTTATGACGCGACCCCCACTCCACAGAAGCTGACTTCCACCTATCACCCACCTAAACCGTCATTGATATTCCCATCCTTTAGTGCGAACCCGTTCCAATTTGTCGTGTTTTTGGAGGCTTGTTTGGAGAGTTATCAGCAATTCAATGGGTTCAAGGACGACATGCAAACCATACTGACGACTCTGTACGATCTGTACTTGTCGCTAGCTGCAGACGATATCCCTGAGAGGCGCGATGATTGGAGGAAGAAGGCCAGCCTCGTATGGAGGCAGAGCAATAATTTGGTGAAGAGCAGCGAGGGAGACGACAAGTCTTCGTATGTTTCAGGGAACGGCAACAAAGTTGTGGATAACTCTCTGATGATGCTGATCAAACATATGAACCAACTTGGCGACATGTACGAGGAGGATGAGGACGAGGACGAGGATGAGAGGAATATATTGACTATCTTCTATTCGATGACCCTTACCGATGGACCATCTAAGTGTCTAAACTATTTCAGAAGGCACTGTGACAAGGAACCAAATCTGTACAAAAGTGCATTAAAGTACTTTGTCTCGGATAGCGCAGTGTATAGTGCCGTTGGCGGAGATGATTTTGTTCGAGGGAACGTTATTGAGCCGATGGTCCGTGGAGGTCTGGTCTCCGTCCTTGGGCTGCTCCAGATCCTCTCCTCCAGTGCCGTGGCCAAATTCGGGCTTGTACAGCAACTCCTTATCGACTACATTCAAACAGAGGAGACGGAAAGTGTCAAGAATCAAAAGCTGGCCGACTCGTACAGAGACGAGCTGGCACAGAAGCGGACGAAACTGCAAGAACTGCTGGACAGCGAGGAGCCGTCACATATCCACTTGAAAAAAACTTCCTGCTTCATGTGTAACAGTGCTTTGGACTTGCCCGTAGTCTACTTCAAGTGTGGACACATCTACCACCGACGCTGTCTCAACGAGGAGAACGTCAAGAACGACGAGTCCCCGCAGTTCAGGTGTCCGAAATGCGTCGCCGATATCGAGACGTCTAACAAGCTGTACGAAACGCAGAAACAGGTCGGACAGGACGCCGCGTTCTTGACGAGTGTGCTGAACAGTAAAGAGGGACAGAGGGACCGTTTCAAAGTGATCACAGACTTTATTGGGAGGGGCGGTCTCGAAGCGCCGCTCAATTGAGTATGGAGGGACTAGTTACTAAACAAAAAACCGATCTGAAACAGATTTCAATCAAGGATGACGCGATCCAGGTCGTGATGGTTGACAAGTAGGACCATTGGCATGAGGGTAAAGTATATAGCCACGTAAGATATCTATGTGTCGATGGGGGGCGGAAGGTGGTTTGTTGTGCACGGCCTGTGAAGCTCGCCACGGACAAGCATGTTCAAGACTTCTCAATTAGCGAACGAATTGATATATCCGAGTAGCGATAAACTGACGCCCATACGGGACTACGAGAACGACTACTTCCACAAGGATGACAAGAAACTGCCCAGTTTCAAGCGAGTCCAGGCGAATCCTGGTCGGGTGAAGCGTCCCGTGAGTTTGGACTTATTTGGGTCCAGCGAGCGCCACGTTAGTAAGAAGGTGGATTCCCCCCTGAACGTTGACCTGTTTGCGAACGTGATGAACTTGGACACCCCCAAGGTGGACCGTGGACCGTCCTCTGAGTTTATCGGTTGTGTAAGGGTATTGTACGAGGGGGAGATTCGGTACGTGGAGTTGATGAACGTTGCGAACTCCACGTACCGGCACCATTTGGTGGCTGATCCGTACCTTACGCGCGAGCTGTTGAAGCACCCTGACGAGGAAGAGTTGTTGCTGTTTGGGAACATTGATACAATTGCGTCCATCAGTGAGTTGTTCGTCCAATCGCTGCGGAGGAAGTTACTATTGGTTGCTGGTGCGAACCCGCACGGGGAGCTCGTCACTGCGGTGTGGCGCCAATTGGACACTGCAGCGGTGGAAGGGGAGCTTGACATGGGCGATTTGTTTGAGCAGCATTTCCACCGGGTCAAAACCGCGTACTTGAACTATCTTGTCACGCAGGATCGCCAATTGACGCTTCTGTCGCGGTTAAAGTCTCGAGGTGCAGCGTACACGCAATGGATGGAACGGTGCCAGGGCCACTTACCCTTGGAGGAGATCCTGATGCTGCCCTCGAAACGTCTCGGCGAGTGGATCGAGTGTATGTCGCGGTTGGCCGGGATCAGCGGTGCAGCGAGTATCCAAAGGGCTCAAGTGCACTACTCCAAATTCCAAGAACAAGTTCAAGAGGAGACCGCGGAATACGAATCTAACGGTGGATACAATTACAGTCTGACCCCAATGGAGATCATTGAGAGTTACACGGACCCGAGAGAGCGGTTCCCGTCCCCAAGTTCGAGCGTCTATTCGAACGGGACCGTTGCCAGGGACGACAACGAGTACACTCTCCAGGACCACGTCTCCCACTTCGAGCGGCAATTCAAGCGTCTCACGCAGTTGCGGCAACTGCTGAGCGAGTGGGACATGCACGGCTTACTGGACACGAACGTGCAGTTCATACGGAGGTGGTTGCCTCTCGTGGACGAGCCCGTCGCGGAGGGGTACCTTTCCCGTGCCGTCGCCCAGCGGGTCCGTATCACGGAATTGCAACGGACTCACTTGGCGAACTCCGTGGTGTCCCCACTGACGGCTCTCGTGAAGTTAAGCCAGCGGATCCGACTCCGGTTGCGCGATCTGCGCGTACTGAGGCGGGACTACGTTGTATACTTACGAGAGAAGAAGACGAACGTGTACGACGTGCGGCGCGACGTCATTGGCGCACACTACGAGCAACTGCAAGAGCAACTCACGCGGGACCTGCCCCGGTTCCTCCTGACGCTGCGGCGCACCCTGGACCTCATCATCAGGAACTTCGTCACGATCCGCCTCGAGTTGTTCGAGCTGCTGACTGGCGGGGCTACCAAGAGCGACCTCCACCACCACCACCACCATGCACGCGACCACGGGGACATCGTCGCGCAGTTCTACACGCACCGACACCTGTGGAAGCGGTCCGCGATCGCTGGGGACCCGTCACCGTCACCGTCAGCGCCCGGCGTGCCGCGGTCGAGAGTCGAACGCCGGCTCTTCTTTTGAGACCCAAAAAACACCTCCAAAAAAAAAATCGAAAAGTGAAAAATTTTAAACTCGCGATGCCCTCGAAGAGCAGAGCCCGTTGTGGTGGACCTTTGAGACAGTTGTGGTAAGTGTATCGAGAGGATAATACGCCAAGGGTTATCATGTCTGAGCAGAAGAGCCTCCCCGTTACTGTGGAGAAGCCGATCCCTGTCACTTACGATCTGGGGAATTTGGCCGTGTTTGACTCGAATGTCGTTGATGTGGGTGCTGGAGAAGTTGCAGTGCAGAGTGCGACGCGGGACAACGTGCAGTTGCTGATCAACCAGCTGCTGTCGCTGCCGATACGGACGTCGACGGAGGGCGGTGGTAGTGGGATTGCGCTGCTGCAGCTGCCGCAGCCGACGACGGAGCTTCCCCGTGAGAAGGCGTTGCCGAAGAAGAAGGAGTTGACGAAGTGGGAGAAGTTTGCTGCGAAGAAGGGGATCCGGTCGAAGGTGAAGACGGGGAGGAAAGTGTACGACGAGGAGCGCGGTGAGTGGGTGAACAAGTGGGGGCACGAGGGGGCCAACAAGAAGCTGGACTCGCAGTGGCTCGTCGAAGTAGACGATAAAGTCGTTGGCACAGCAGACGAGTTGATCGACCCTCGGACGCTGTCCCGCCAGAAACGTAAGGAACTCATTCGCAAGAACGAGCGCCAACAGCGCAAGAACGCGAAGAACTGAGGCGGGGGGCGGGGGGCGCTCTTTCTGTACACTAACTACTACTTACTACCACCATATTATATACTATAATATTATATAACACTGCACATTGTGACAAGACGCCGACGGTTTGGGCAGAAGGTAGCTCTCCGAGGCAGCAGTGCGATGTCTGATGACCCTGTTGCGAGGTACGTCGGAGTGATTGATGCGATCATCAGCAGTGCGGACCCGGACGAGATCAGCCCGAAGAAGATCCGCAAGGCGTTGCAGGAGTTGTACGGGCTGGACCTCAGCGAGCACCGGAAGCAAGTGAACGACACGATCATCGAGCGGTTCAACTACCTGCAGGAGCACCCGATGGTGCTCGTGGACAAGCAGGAGTTTGCCGAGCGGGTGCAGAGGAGAGCCACTGCCCCAAGCAAAGTGACGAAGAAGATGGGCAAGAAGAAGACAAGCAAGAAGACGAAAGGTGATGGTGCGCCGAAGGGGCTTGCCGCGAGGGAGTTGGTGTTGAGCGAGAAGCTGTCGCAGTTTCTCGGTGCGGCACGGCTGCCCAGGACAGAGGTTGTGCGCGGTGTGTGGGACTACATCAAGGCGCACGAGCTGCAGAATCCTGCTGACCGGCGCGAGATCTTCTGCGACGAGGCAATGCAGCCCGTGTTCGGCCGCAAGATGACCATGTTCCAGCTGAACAAGATCCTCAGCGACCACCTCTTCAAACCGGAGGAGGTTGCGGAGGGCGGGGTGCACAAGTAACCCAGGGTCGTTCTCTATATATCTGTACGAACGTACGTAGCAAACTTGTAACACTAGATCGATGCACCGGCGAGTTCCTTTGCGAGGGCGTCCACTTCAGCATCCGCATCGTCGTCACTCTCGGCACCGCTCTCCTCATCGCCTTCGTCCTCGTCCTCATCGCTCTCCTCCTCCTCCAAGTCATCGAGTTCCAAGTCATCGAACCTGTCGGCGAGGGTGTTGAGCGCCGCGGAGTCCTCCTCGAACCGGTTCCCGTTGATCTCGAGGTGGTGCAATTGGGGCAAGTGGTCTGCCTCGATCGCCGCGACGAGTGCCTCTTCGAGAGTCTGCTGAGTGATCTCGTTGTACTCTAGCTTGAGGATGTGCAGACGAGGGAAGGGTTCCCTCTTAAGCACCGCAAGGACTTGGGATGCACCTGCGCCCTTGAGTAGACAGTCGTTGAGGTTAAGTTCCTCCAGGGTTGTTGCCCAGCGGGGCAGCGTGCGTGCAAGGGCCTGGGACCCACGAAGAGTGCAGGTGTTGTCCTGGAGGTCGAGGATGCGGAGTGTAGGGACGTGGCAGAGTCCATGGTCGAGCAATTGGGCGATCCCACGAGGGCGGATCCCGTTCTGGAACAGCCGGACGCACTGGAGTTCTGCGGAGTGAGCGCGGAGACCGAGTGCGATCCCGGGCATCGCGCCGTTCTCGAGCCTGTTGCGCCCGCACACAAACGTTTGGAGCAGACCGGACGCCTTGTCCTCCGGTGCTTGGACTTTGGCCAGTTTATGCAGGGCTTTACCGATCCGCTCCCCAGCAAAGGGTCCCATCCCGTTGTTACTCAAGTACAGGTGTCTCAGGGGCTTAGCCCCACCGATAAACCTCTCCAAGTGGTCAATCGTACGCAACCCAAGTGCGTTATCCGAGAGATCCACCGTGTGCAGCTTGTCACACTTGAGCAGTGCCCCAACGAGACACCCTAGGGACTCGACAACTTCGTCAACGAGCCGCGAGGTGTACAAGTCCGCGAGGTTAGCCTCCAACAAGTGGTCCCGCACGCTGGGGTTCTCTATCGCCTCGGCGAGCACACGGGACGCCTCGACACCGAGAGTGTTCCCGGACAGGTCCAACACCGTACAGGTCTCCAGCGCGAGAAGCGCCTCGACGTGCGGCCGCATGTCCTCAGCGGAGGACAACTTCAACGCCTGCCCAGCAATTGAGTACTTCATCGTGGTACTGCTAGTGGTTCTAGTGGTAGTAGTAGTAGTGGTAGTGGTCGTGGTTCAAGTGAAAAGTTTTCAGTTAAAGTCTACACAACGAGTGCGTTACATACGTGCAGCGCGGTGGCTGCTTCTAGTGGTGCTTGCGGTAGATACGGTGGCGGCCAGTAGTGCTAGGGGCCCCCCCAGGCGCTCATTTCTTCTTGAAGAGCGGTTCCCCGACGTTCTTGCCTCTAAGCTTCACGCCCAACGCTCTCTCCAACTTGCCCAGCACTTGCTGGTTGGGGATCGCCCTCGCGGCCTCGTAGTCGTTGATCACAGTGGGTTTCTCGTTGATCTTCGTGGCGAGTTCCTTCTGCGAGAGCTGTTTCGCAGCACGGGCCTGCGCGATGGCCTTCCCGACGGAGGCCTCGACACGCTTCGGCTTCACGATGTCCGTCTCCCGGTCCACCTTCGTCAGCCGCTGGCCCTCGTTGTCCCCGCGCACGTTCGTCGTCCCGTACTTCTTGTCCACGGACACGACGAGTCCCTGTCTCCTCGCGGCGTTGATCGCCCCGGCGGTCCGCGCCACGGTCTGTCTTGGACCGCCACCGGCACCGCCGCCGCGGGCCCTGCTCCCAATCACTGTGTTCGAATCCCAATCAGACATCCTTGCCGTCCTCTGTGCTTCTGGCTCTTCCTGGTTGGTAGTGGTCAAGACGTCGTATTTTGCCACTGAACAACAACTCTCTTTATATACCACGAGCAAGAAGCACAAGGACGGCAAGGATGGTCGGGGACACGCCGCAGGAGGAACTGCCCAGAGATGTGCGGCTGCTGCACCTGCTGCTTGCGTCGCAGGCTATACACCGGTACGACGAGAGGGTGCCCTTGCAACTGATGGACTTTGCACACAGGTATACCCGGGGAGTGCTCAGAGACGCCATGGCCTACAGGGACTACGGGGGCGTGCAGGGCACGGGTGCCGGTGCTGGTGGTGCTGGGGGTGCCGCCAGCAGCGGTGGGGCGGCCGCTGCGTCGGCTTCGGCTACGTCTGCCGCAACCACGAACGAGGGACCCTCGCTGGAGGACGTCCGGCTGGCCATTGCGTCCCGCACGCAGTACCAGTTCAAGCCGACGGCGCCGAAGGAACTGGCGTTGCAACTGGCACAGGAGAGGAACAAGAAGAATCTGCCCCAGGTGATGGGCTCGTGGGGGGTTCGGTTGCCCCCGGAGAAGTACTGTTTGAACGCGAGGGACTAACCCACCCGAAGCGCTGTTGCCCAGTACGGTTGCGAAGCGACCGTACTGGGCCCAACTGGGCATCGCGATTGCACTTGCAACGCGGTATTGCCTTGCACTACCGCGTTGCACCATTGCGCCCCATCGTCACATCACATCACATCACTTTCCACCTCAGCCAGCTGGTCGAGGTGCCCACCACGGCCACTACAACGGCCCAAAGACCCGAGCAAGTACCCAGCTGGGCCCCCGCGCAACCACAAGCCCAGCAGACGTCCCTGGGCATCACTATATAAACTGCGCTCTGCGCCTCTTTAATTCAAACACTCGAAGACGACGACGACACGGGAGATGCTGACGGCAAGGACGGTGATGGCACGGACGGTGATGATGGAGACGGTGACCGAGAGGACGGGCGGGACGGGACGCACTACGAAGGTGAAGACGGCGAAGAAGACGCTCGTCTCGAGGATGGGTGCACTTGTATTGATGATGAGAGCGATGTTCGTTTCGGTCTTGTCGCTGCTCTCGTCGCTGCTCTCGTCGATCACATCCACTGGCACAACGCTCACAACGTTCGCTTCGCTCACGTTGTTCACGTTGTTCACGGGCGCTCGCGCCCTCTCCCTCGACCCGGTGTGCTCTGCAACCGCCCTCGTCACAGACGGTCTGCTCGACTACTACAGCGGGACCAAATACGGCGGCACCGTCGGCATGTTCCAGCCACCGTACTACTGGTGGCACGCCGGCGAGGCCTTCGGCGGGATGATCGAGAACTGGTTCCTCTGCCAGAACTCGACGTACGAGACTCTTCTCATGGACGCCTTCCTCGCTCAAACTGGGAACAACTACGACTACATCCCTGAGAACCAGACCATGGTAGAGGGGAACGACGACCAAGGTATATGGGGGCTCACCATCATGGACGCCGTCGAGCGGAACTTCACGAAACCGGCGAAAGATGGCGTCCCCGGGTGGCTCGCCATGTCGCAGGCAGTGTTCAACACGATGTGGGCCCGTTGGGACACGGAACACTGCGGCGGTGGACTACGTTGGCAGATCTTTACGTGGAACTCAGGGTACAACTACAAGAACACCATCTCGAACGCGTGTCTGTTCAACCTTGCGGCAAGACTCGGAAGGTACACTGGTAACTCCACATACTTGGACGTCGCGGACCAAGTGTTCGATTGGATGGTCAGCGTAGGGTACGTCGTCCTCGGGGATACCGCGAACGTGTTCGACGGTGCCAACATAGAGGATAACTGCACTACAATCACCACTTTCGAGTGGTCCTACAACCATGGGGTCGTCCTGGGTGGCACTGCGTTCATGTACAACGCCACAAACGGGTCCTCGGTGTGGGAGGACCGTGTCAACCGTATCCTGAAGGGCGCAACGACCTACTTCTTCAGGGACAGCGTCATGTTCGAGTCCGCTTGCCAGGATACGGGCAAGTGTAACAACGACCAGCGGACTTTCAAGGGGATCTTCTCCCGAATGCTCTCCTTCACAGCTGTCCTAGTGCCCTCTACCGCAGCAACAATCGACCCACTGATGCAATCCTCTGCTCAGGCAGCGGCACAGTCCTGTTCTGGAGGTACAGACGGTCACACTTGTGGACTCAATTGGCAGCATTCAGGTTGGGACGGCATGTACGGTTTGGGGGAACAGATGAGCGCACTCGAAGTGATGAACTACCTGCTCGTACACGACAGACCGGCACCGTACACGGCCGCAGTCGGCGGGTCCTCCGTCGGGGACGCATCCGCTGGACTCAACTCGACGGCCACCAACGTCTTCGCAAACAGTCTCAACATCAGAGGGAAGGACAAAGCGGGCGCAGCGATCGTCACCGCGATCATCCTGGGGACCCTCGCTGGTGGGTCCATCTGGATGCTGTTCTGAAGTACATACTCACCGTTATATCTAAGTATCTCATCTCGTTAGTATTAAGACACCGTTTCACAACTACCAAGCACTGCATCGACTGAGCTTCTTGGGGCACTGGGGGCATGG
This sequence comes from Huiozyma sinensis, assembly GCA_030705205.1. Lineage (NCBI taxonomy): Eukaryota > Fungi > Ascomycota > Saccharomycetes > Saccharomycetales > Saccharomycetaceae > Huiozyma > Huiozyma sinensis. The sequence continues at coordinate 30,129 of JANIWX010000020.1, forward strand.
ACGTGTTCAAGAGGGACTGGTCGTGTCTCGTCAGCGTGGTTGGTGGGCCAGGGTTGCCCGACCCGCACGCGCAGGAGTGCGAGAGCGGGTACACGCCGCTACACTTGCTGCTTGACCGAGGACACTTGCACGTCGCAGAACAGGTGTACTCACGGTGGGCTCATGAGTGGGCAGAGACCCCGGGGGACCGTCGCGGGCATATATCCAACGCAAGGGACAGAGAGGGACTCACTCCGTTGGAGTTGTACCGTTGCAAGTGGCTGTCCAGGACGAGACACCCACGAGGGGTCTCCTACAAATGGGGCCCGCGCCGCCGTATACAGACCGAGTGGACTACCGTGGACAGTACTCCCACAGATGCATCGCACGTACTCACTCTCGGGTCCAACACGAACTACCAGCTGGGCACAGGGCACAAGGATGACAGGCAGAACTTCTACCAGTTGCATGTGGATCAACTGCCAACAAAGACGGGCCCGGCTCCGGGGGCATTCCCCTCCCTGCACAAGAGAATCGTCGCCGCGAAGGTGACCAAGTACCACTCGACGGTGGTCCTGAACGATGGGACCCTTTATACCGCGGGGAACAGCTCCAGGGGGAGGCTTGCCAGCGGTGGGAACAATAACAACGGCAACCCACAGCTGGGATTTACGCGCGTGGCACAGATGCCCTCCCCCGTGCTACAACTTGCCTCAAGCGAACACCACACGGTAGTACTGTGTGAGGACGGTACAGTTCTCTCATGGGGGTGGAATAGCTTTGCACAGTTGGGCCACTCCTCCACTGCAAACTACGACGAGAATGCATGCTGTGCGGTCCCGCGTCGCATACGATTCCCGGGATCTCCCATATCAGACGGACCCCGGATCATCTCCGTCAGTTGCTCAAGGATCCACTCTGCGGCCATCTCGCAAGACGGACAGTGCTACCTCTGGGGGCTTAACGTCGGCCAGATGGGCACCTCCGCGTCCTCAGCGGAACACGCACACACGGACACACACTACGCGGGACAACCGGGCCACATCGAACAGCGGCCAGTGGTAGTACAATTGCCCGCGAATATCCAACAGATACTCTGCACGGAATTCGCAACCTTCGTCAGAGCTAAGGGGAACACGCTACATGTTCTGTCGAACTACACGACAAGGACTTTCAAAGTGCCCCTGCCTCGCGGTAAGGGCTACAGGGTGCCAGACCCGTTCAACCACTTCACAAGGAGGGACGTCCCCAATGGGATCGTCGACATGAAGTGTTCCAACAAGTTCGGCAACAACATCGCATTCCGATTCGAGTGCGGACGACTGGGGACCATCTCCCTCAGAGAGGAGTCCCGCTCAATGTGGTCCAATATCACAAACAACGTGCTCCCAGTGAACTTGACGTGGTCTCCGAACTACAAATTCGATAACTGCAGGGACTTTGATATCGCAACCTCGGGCCGCATTGTCCTATGCACCGCAGCAGGACAGGTGTATAAGGCAACGGGGGACTCACAGCAAGGTTTCGAAATGATCCACAGCGGGAAACTCGTTTCGGGCCAAGCTATCAGAGTCTCGTGCGACTCCACCTTTGGATCCTTCCTCGTCTTGAAGGACGAAACAACCCACATTGCAGCACACTACGGGAGAGACAACCTCATCAACGAATTTGCAGCGCACTCGCCCTGGGGGTCCACAGACGAGGGGGTGGACTCCCTCATCTTCGGGATGTGCGGACGAGACGCAGACAGCACGCCAAGTCTTGTCACTTTGCAAGCTAGCGGGGGTGACCAGTTTGAAGAGTACACGGCGCCGCACTCGGGACCCTTGAGGCGACAGAGTGATGGCAATGTGGCCTTCCTCAATGGGGAGGGACCGCTATGTCGTTGCGACAGGACGCTCTTAAAAAGCAAGTGCCAGCGGTTCGTCAAGTCCCTGCAGACAACTGGCCAGTTTGTGACAGAGGATGGTAACATCACTTTCACTTTGCAAGACAGATTCGACAGCGATCAGTGGCACATCGCTGTCGCGGCTCCTGCAAATTTCCCCGTGGCGGAAGCCCTTGCACATTTTGTCCATTTCCTCTACACAGACGCGAAACCAACGAAACAACAGTTCACCAGTCTGATCTTCAACCTAGCAGAGGACGCCCTACATTTCAGGAAACTTAACTCGTACTTGCAAGAACTGTTGCAATTGTGCCTCGATTATTCGCCGTCCCAGGAGACACTATTGGAAAAACCAGATACTATCGTGCAACTGAATGACGGGATAGTCTACGCACATTCCTTTATTTTGGCCACAAGAATGGCCTTCTTCAAAATATGGGACAAGAGGGAATGGACCAGGAGAGACGCGGACAATATGAAGGTAATAGCAATACCAGACATGTCCATCCAGCATTTTGTATGCTTCCTGAAATACGCCTACGCAAGCGGTTACGAGGAGTCCGTCAGCGATGTCCCGCACGGGAAATCCTTTTTCGAATGCCTCCAGTTCTTGCTTGAACTTCTACAATTCAGCGACAGGTTTCTAATGATACCGTACATGACCTTCTTAGAAGCGCTCATCGCTACGTATATCAGCGGCGACACGGTGTTGCTGATCCTCATAAACGCACACTACTGCAATGCCCACATGCTCAGTATGCTGTGTTGCTCGTTTATCTGCATGCATGTGGGCATACTGTTCACAGCGGACAACATGCCCATTTTGAGGGACTCATTCACACCACAGCTATGGCAACTGTTGGAGGGGACTCTGAGAGATTCAAGGGAGCCCAAATTGACGACCCATTTGCATACACCTGTCCCCTGGTACGAAGATCACAGCATCAACTGGTTGAGTCTATTTAAAAACAACATAAGGGCATTCAACGGCAAGTTTATCTCGCAGGATAGGCCCTTCAAGCCGCTGTTCGATATAAAGGTAGTTGATTTGAAACCCAAACCCACCTCCAGGAGAGGTTCCATTGCTGTCGACAAAACAAGACGACAGTCGTCATCTGCTGGAAGCCTAAAAGGTAACAGCGCGTCCGCACGGAGAAAATCGAGTTTTGCAAATCAGGTACCAGTAGAGATCCTAAGGAGGAATAGCGTCAGGCCCAGTGTCGATACGAGTGCCATTGAGGACACGGACGAGTTCATCGAGGTTAAGAAAAAATCGAAGAGAAGAGACTCAGAACAGTCCAAATTAAGTGGCTCCGAAACTAAACAGACACCTACTTCAAGAACATCGATAAGTGAGATTGTCATCCACTCAGAAGATCAGAGCACAACAGATCTCCCATCACTGTTGACGCCGCCTTCGTCCTCGCAAGCTGAAGTTTTGACGTCAGTATCGACAGAGGACGTATCGTCCTCTAAGGGCCCGCGCGTGTTCAAGAAGACTAGTCAAAAGGAACGGAGGAAAAACAGTGCCGTTGATGGCGGTTCCAATGATAAAAGCGATAAGAAACCCGTTTGGGGGACTTTCACTGTGCCCAAGGGCAAGACGAAGAACGAAAAGTCTAACAATTCGGTCTCCAAATCGACCCCATTACCGTCACTATTGAACGGTGCCACCTCTGACATCAAACAGCAGAGAAAGAGAGGGAAGAAGAAACCTCTGACCGATGAGCGATCCTCTGTTAAAATCACAGAGTTCGTTAGCAGTGGAAATCCAGGCGGTATAAAGCCGTACATGACCTCGACGAAACCGGAAGTAAACGAGATAGCGGCGGCCTTCTCCGATCCAACTGCCGAACATAGAACCTCCATGGAGGAACAAATCGCCGCCCTAGAATTTGAAAAGTGGTTTGCAAAGGAGAGTGCGAAGGTCCAAATCAACTTGAAGAAGGACGCAAATAATCTTCAGGCGGTGTACGCGAGCACGGACAATTTCCCCGAGTTTGTCGGTGGTCAGGAGGGGAAGACGAAGAAGAAAGTCAAGGCTAAGTTCCCAAGTAAGCGTAAAGTGGCGAAGGGCAATGTAAAGGATGCCATATTGTAGGTGCGTGGCCACGTATGGGACAGTGTCCAACGATTCTGTTTCTTTTATATAGATATTAATCACCGGAATCTATAACAAGTTCCGTGCAAACATATGCGAAGTACGTTAATGCATAGTAATGCCTCTATAGAATGCTTTATACATACCGGTTGGCAGTCTACGACATCATAAACTGACCGTTCGAATCTACACTGATTTTACCCTTCTTACCAGATGCACCGTCTGGTTGTTGCTTGTCCTGAGTGCGTTTTGTTGGGTAGTCAGTGTTTTTCACCGCTGATTGATCCCTTGGGATCGCGGCGCGCAGGTTGGCGTATTTCTCAACAAGCTCTTTGTTCTGAAGCACGTTCTCCGCAGCACGAGCACCGGCAACTTTGATATTTTTACCCGTCCCCGCGCCGAGGACTGTCCCGTCGCCAACGACGCACTGCACAGTGACAGTTGAGTCTGTAGGTGTAGCGTGTCTAATGGTTTTGTACTTCAATCCTAGAGCGGCGTACCCAATAAGAGAGTAAAGCTCTCTCTTTGCGTCGAAATTCGTCGAGTCATTCTCCTGTAAACTGACCTGCCGTTTCGTGACTCTCTCAATGGTGGGACCCATCAGAACATCCAACCAGCGATATACTGTTTCCAGGTGGTTTTCAGGGTCATCTTCCACAAGCCCGCCGATGTACGACTCGAATACGTCCGCTTCCACTTTCTTTTTCCCCGTCTGGTAGTCAGAGAACTTGCCGAAAAGATTGATGTTTGACCTCAACATGTTGCTGAGTCCGTAAAGTTCGGAAAACTCTCTGATTTGGTTGTTGTTGATCAGTTTCTGACGTAGGATGGTCAGTTGTCCATCGTCGTAACTTGGGAATTTCTTGTAGATAATCTTAGTGACGACAAAGTTCATCACAGAGTCCCCCAAAAACTCCAGTCTTTCGTTGTGCGACTCTATCTTATGTTGTTCGTCCAAAAACACTTTGTCCTTTATAACGGACTTGTGAAGAAACACACGCGCTCTAATCGCCGGGTTTTTGATTTCTGGTAACGGTGGAGGCCAGGACCCAGCGGTACCCGCCTTGCGGCTGTGTTCCTTGCCCTTGTCTTTGCCGTCATCCACTTCTGATTTAAGTTTCTTGCTCACATGTTTAACGTTCTTGATATCTGATTTGGAAATCTCAGAGAATATTGGTTCAGGGTCGAACGGTTTGAATTGGGACTCGTAGTTTTTGATCTCTTCAAAATTGGGCGTCTTCCCTAGCAGTTGCAGTGTTTTCAACTCTGCGGCAAACTTCAGCATGTACCTGGAGAGAGGTGGGATCACTTGAATATCGAGCTTGTCCGTGTCTTTCAACAGCTCCTGGTACGTGTCCAGAGTTGGCGATAGTTCTTCCAGACGCTTTAACATCTCCAAGAACTTGATAACAGAGTGTTCGATTTGAGTCGTGTTCGAGAGATTGTATTGGGGTGCATCTCCAGTGCTCTTCTCAGGAGCCTGAGTGGAAGGTTCGGACGAGATACCGTCGCCAGAAAAGGACGAACTTTTCTTCGATACTTTCGAAACACCAGTACGGCCCGGCATCAACGAACTCAAACTCTTGTCCATGAAAGATGCTCGTTCTTTAGAGTCCTTCCCCTCGGCATCAGGTGTACCCTCACTCTTGTTCTTGCTCTTCTCACTCTTGCTCTTCTCACTCTTGCTCTTCTCACTCTTGCTCTTCTCACTCTTGCTCTTCTCACTCTTGCTCTTCTTCTTACTTTTCTCGCTCTTCTTCTTCTTCTTCTTCTCCTCCCGATCTACGGGACCGTCTACCTCGCCGTGCTTCCCCTCCCTATCGACAACATCCTCCAGGTGTCTTTTCCTCGATTTAGACGTCGCCCCCATTGACTGACACAGCGCTGCAGACCAGTTACGAGCCCTCGACTTGAAACCACAGCGACTGACCGGTCAATCTGAGAAGAATCGATGACTTCCACAAAAAAATTTCCACTGAGTTTTTGAACAATTTTGACGTACAGCAACTCATCGCATCGCATCGCAGAGCTGGTCTCTTTTGCTGTTGCGATCAGAACTTGAAGTTCTCGAGGGTATCCTCTTCCCCTTGCCCTTGGTCGGCTGCCCGACTCGTGTCCTCGTCTTGTTGTTTTGAAGTTGGACCCGATTCAGAGGGCATCGCGTACGCCTTCTGGAGATTCGTCGTGGTGGACGCTTGCTCTGGGGAAATCGTTTCCGACAGTACCGTGTACAACGGTTTATCCCTGTCGTCTGTGCTCTCGTTGTTATCCGCACGGTTCCCAATTTCTATCGAGGTGATACGCTCAGCGCCTTCGAGTTCTTCGGGCTGCTGCTGCTCCTCCTCCTCCTCCTCCTCCTCGTGGTCGTCCACTTGTTCTAGCTCTAGTTCACTGTCCTCCTCCTCCGGTTCATCGAAGGACAGAATGGTTCCGAAGAGGGCGTCTGCCCCCGTGGTTCTTGATTTCTTCTTGTCTCTTGGTAGTTTTCCGTAAACGTCATCCCGCAAATGTTCGATCCCCCAATTGAGTCCAGCAATCTTCAGCGTTGGGTAGCTGGGGGGCATCCCCAACTTGCCCATCTTCATGCACCAAGGTGGGAGCTGCCCCGCGTGGAGTCCCATGGCCTCTCGCAGACCGGGACTCAGTTTTCCGGGCCTCTTCTCCCGTTTCAGTCTGATCCACTCTGCCTCCTCCTGCATGTTCCTGTTCTCATAGAACAGGTCACCAAAGGGCAGCAACAGGTCTGGCTTCCAGTGGGTCCCCAGCTTGAAGAAGATGTCGTGGAACTTCTTGAAGTCTATATCGAGCGACCCCAGTTTCGGTTGCACTTTCGCCCTGGCGGTCTCCTTGAGACTCGCATCCGCATCTGCTGCGTCCTTGCCCTGCGGGTCATCGGGGAGCGTTCTCCGCATCTCTTCTATCTTCGTCTGCTTGATGATATCGGGCAGTTCAAAGGGTCTCTTGCCCATCAGGGACCTGCCGGATAGGTAATCACGCTTCATCTGCCAGTGCACGGGCACGGGAACAACGTTCTTGCTGCTCTTTATCTTCGCTGCAAAGACAGGGTACTGTGCGTCGCAGTCGTACCATTCAATGCACTCCGGGTGCAACACCGCTGCCTTTAACTCCACAAGCGACGGCTTCGCCACTTTCCGCGCCTGCCGTTTCGACAGTGGCACCCGCTGCGGCTCATCATCCACTGGAGACTCCACCGCCGCTGTACCACCCTGGGGTGGAGCATCCCCGTCGTGGTACACTTTCACCTGTACGTCACTGCTTCGCGTCTGCTGTTCCCGCACCCTCGGACCTTCAAACCTCTTCAACACACCGCTGAACTGCTCCCTCAGCCGTGCATCCCCCTCGGGACTACCTTGCGGACCCTCACCCCCACCATGCTTGCTCGCTCTCGCCTGCAGTACCGCCACCAGTTGCTCACGGGCCCCAGGGACCCCAGGGGCCCCAGAGACCGCCTTCGCACGCCGTTTTCTGTACTTGCCCATCACTCCCTCTCACAGCACCCAGCAGACCCTCGATTGACCGTCTCGCGGCCCTGAAACACGCCAAACAACGTCCACCTTCAACCATCGTCCCGGTTCATCGCATCGCAGAATTCGAATCTTTAAAACTTTTATTTTCCACCGGAATTTCAAGAAGAAGAAGAAGAGGTCCCATCGAGAACGAGACGTGTATAAAGACGCTACGGTCCCTGGCTAGTTGGGTACCTCTTTGATCAGGGACGACAGCACCATCACGATGAGTAGCGAACAGCCTGCGCAATTGAAGAAGAAACCGGTCTCGTTTTCGAACATCCTGCTCGGTGCAGGGATCAACATGGCCGAGGTGACGACTCTGGGCCAGCCGTTGGAGGTTGTGAAGACGACGATGGCCGCAAACAGGAGCGTCTCCTTCCTCGGTGCCGTCAAGCACGTGTGGTCCCGTGGCGGTGTGTTCGGGTTCTACCAGGGGCTGATCCCCTGGGCGTGGATCGAGGCGTCGACGAAAGGTGCAGTGCTGCTGTTCGTCGCGACGGAGGCAGAGTACAGGTACAAGACCCTCGGGCTGGGCAACTTCGGCGCGGGGATTCTCGGTGGGGTCACCGGTGGTGTTGCGCAGTCGTACTTGACCATGGGGTTCTGTACTTGCATGAAGACCGTGGAGATCACTCGACACAAGGCCCCAGCTGGCGTCGCGCCACAGTCCTCCTTGGCCGTGTTCAAAGGCATCTACGCGAAGGAGGGACTCAAGGGGATCTACAAGGGGGTCAATGCCGTGGCCATCAGGCAGATGACCAATTGGGGGTCCCGTTTCGGGCTCTCGAGACTCGTCGAGGACGGGATCCGCAAGTTTACCGGGAAGACCGGTAGGGACGACAAGCTGAACGCGGTCGAGAAGATCGCTGCGTCAGCACTCGGTGGTGGGCTCAGCGCGTGGAACCAGCCCATCGAGGTCATCAGAGTCGAAATGCAGTCGAAAACGAAGGACCCAAACAGACCAAAGAACTTGACAATCGGCTCTGCGTTCAAGTACATCTACAGCACCAACGGTGTCAGAGGGCTGTACCGTGGGCTCGCACCAAGAGTCGGGCTCGGCGTATGGCAAACTGTGTTCATGGTCGCGTTCGGCGATATGGCCAGGGAATTCGTCGGGAGACTCACCGGTGAAACCCCAGCGGCCAAGCACTAGCCGCACCTACGCCAAGGTAATGTAAATAAGATACACAGCAACGATTTATACCAATTAGATAAACTGATAATACATTCCCCCCCGTCTTCTAAAACATGTCAGTGCTGTTACTGCGGCTGCTTTCTGTGGCTATCTAATTTACATACAAATACTACTCTAAATGACAAGTTGGGTAGTGATAAAGAGTGTCAGAGGTGGGACATTGTGTTCACAATTGAAGAATTGGATGATAATGCTGAGAAGATCGAGAAAATTAATAAGAATTGGGACGTGCTAGGGTGTGATAAACCCACGGCGAATGTAATGCAATCATTTCTTGGACTTCTTGTCCTTCTTGTCCTTCTTTTCTTTCTTTTCCTTCTTGTCCTTCTTTTCTTTCTTCTCCTTCTTCTCCTTCTTGTCCTTCTTCTCCTTCTTGTCCTTCTTAGACTTCTTCGAATCCTTAGATTCCTCTTCGTCTTCGTCTCTCTTTCTCTTCTTCTCCTTCTTTTCTTTCTTCTCCTCCTTCTCCTTTTTCTCCTCCTTCTCCTCTTCCTCCTCCTCATCTGAACTCTCGTCGTCAGAATCGTCAGACTTCTCGGCAACGTCAGCGACAGTGTCCGCATCGGCATTGTACGCTCTAGCCTCGGTCATCTCGACTTTCTTCGCCTCACGAACAACCTTTGGCGTGGTCCTCAAGTCCCTGCCTTCCAACTGTGACAGTCTGTTCTCAACCTTGACCCTCACATCTAGACCGACGTCACCAGAGTCGTCTCTGTCCTCGGCAAACGCATCGTAACGCAGAGACACAGCAGCCTTTGCAGCCAGCACTCTCGCGATCTTACCCTTGTTCTTACCGGTAGCCTGCCCGACCAACGACGCGTGGTACAGTAGACCGTACTTGGGTGTATCATGCTTCGTCTTTAAAGCTCTGAACAGAGCCTTCTCCGCACCCAATATCTGGATCGTGGAGGCTGGGGCCTTGGCCAAAGAGGTCAAAGAACCAGCGTGGGCGATCAATCTCGCACCGACGAGTTCACCAACCAGTTGAGTCAGGTTTGGAGCGATGGCCTTCATTCTTGCGGACAAGTAGTTGGACAGTTGTTCTCTGTAAGCGGCGAAGTCGACAATCTGGTCAGCTAGTGCCTTGATGTTGTCCAAATCCGTTTGTGTGATTTCAGTACCCATGGAGACCTCAGCAGCAGCCTTGACACGCTCCTCGATTTCTTCTGGTAGGATCTCACTCATGTCGGTCTCGTGGGCCTTGGATCTGACACCCATGGTCAAGATGATTCTTGCGTAGGCGACGGAATCGGTGACGATCTTGGCCAGTTCAGGGAAATGCCATCCGTACCATTCCTTACATCTCATGGCGTACGTGTTCAATTCCTTGTCTAAGTCGTCTAACAGGGCAATGGCCTGGATAATCATGACGTCCACTTTATCAGCGGAGAACTTCAATTTGTGACGACCAATGGAGTGGGCCAGACCAAGAGACATCTTGCTCAAGTCATTGTCAGACAAACCGGGCAATAGTTCTGGTAGATGTTCCTTGACGGCTCTGTAAATATCCAAAGTGACAGCGTCAGAGACAACGTTGAAGTTCAACCCCAATTTGTTGATAGAGTTGGCAAGTTTGGTCTCACTGACGATTAGAGTGGCCTTTTTGTCCTTCTTGATATCGTCAAGAAGCTTTTGCAGTTGGGGGGAAACTTTCCCCTCGATGACGGAATTGGCCTCCTCCAGCGCATTAGCAGCAGAGTTGAACTTCGAGAACGCAGCGATCTTGAACTCCTTCAAGACTTTGTCAGAGGAGTCCAGATCTTGGATCAGAGTCGCGGATTTGTACAGCTTCTTGTCGGAAGCCTTTAGCAGGGCGTACCCAGCAGAGGTTTCAGTTAAAACGTAAGACATTCTTGTAATGCTCTATCGTCCTGATGGGGGTCGGGAGGTAGGTGGTGTGCGCGGTCGACTGCCCAAAAGAGAGAGAGAGAATAACTTCTAGATACGACTATGTCCAATGCCCACTGCGCAGAAGGCAGAAACTCATCATCGAAATTTCGAGGTGAAAAATTTTTGAAAATTTTTATTGAGAGCGAAGAGGAACATCTTCAAAGAGTCACGTGCGGGACGGTTGCCGTCGAGGTTGGGTACCGGAGGATGGCATTGCGAGACGGTGCTGTGCCATACGGAGGCGGTACGTGCTGGAGATCTGCGCGGGGGTAGGGAGAAAACAAATATTATTTATATTATGTTTGATATATGTTGTTATACACTGCTAATAATATAAAGAGTGATCTTGCTTAGTAGAAAGTGGTTGGCTTCTGGTAAGAGAAGGTCTTGGTGGACTTTTGGACTCTGTGAGGCAATGGGAACTTCAAGTCCTTGGTCAAGAATTGCTTGACGTAAGGTCTCTTGACGTCGGCGGTCTTTTCGATCTCGGCGACCTTTAGGATGTGGATCGATCTAAATCTGGCTCTGTGTCTGGCAGCCATGTCGGAGTATAGGGTCTCGACGGCGGCAACTCTGGAGACGTCTCTGACTTCCTTGTACATGTTGTGGGTACCAGATCTGGAGTCGTATCTGACCCAGACACCGAAGTTCTTGACCTTGGTTGGGTGAGCCTCGTGGATCTGGTTGATGGAGACAACTTCACCGGAAGCCTTCTTGACCTTGTGCAACTTCTGCAAAAAGTACCAGTATCTGGACTTGGCAACAACGTTGTTTGGAGCAAAGATTCTCATTCTGAATAACTTTGGTTCCGGAACGGATTCAGTTGGTAGGTTACGACCAATAACTTGGTATTCCTTTAGGTGAGCCACTGTAAAAAAAAAAGAAGTAGAAGCAAATTGAAGGTCAAACGATCATCTCAACAAAAATGCGGAGATAATAGATTGATCAATTGATTGATCGATTGTTAGTATAAATGTTTACTCCATTTTCCTTGTAATTGTGAACAGATCGAGAGGGGGAGAAAGAATTTTTTGAAGACACCAATGGGTCCTCTGTAAACTTTGGAAGTGTAATTCGTCAACGGTGACTAGTTCAAGTATTTCCTTCCAAAACAACATGTATACACATTGATATCTTCCCTTGATAAAATGATCAAAGTCTTGCACATAGCCGTACTTTTTGCAGCAAACACCCGCATTCGCACCACTCAGATGTATCCGTCCTTTTCTTGCACTGTCTCTCCGAATGAGTCAGTTACTTTCAGAACCCACTGGCACAGACTATCTTCAATCACAACAACACTATTTCTCGCATTCGCCATCTGTTCCACAATCATTCATTTAGGTTACTCACTTTTTGCGTCTTTGATTACCTCAGTTAATAGATACTACAGGTCGTTACACGACAATAAACCGTTTTCAATCAGTGCGCCCTACAGCTAAAGATCACGACTGGATGGGTCTCACAGGAGCGTGTTCCAACCGTGGGACTGTGAGGAAACAACGTTGGTTCCCACACTGAGACCTCTGGGCGCAAGCATCCCGGATCCTCACCAAGCGGAGCACCTACCTTGTGGCTGGGGGAGAAACAGGAGCACGGAAGGAAGTCCAGGCTGGGAGCTGCCAGGAGACGGTACGGGACCGGTCCAGCGCTAGACAGGAAATGGGGAGAAACCTCAGCAGACACAGTGGGTCTAGAGGGAGCACGCCACCCCAGGCAGCCTGTCCGTCCTCCCTGGGAGTGCGAACTTTCACGAGACGCTACTTTTTTTTCAATGAAAAAAACCCGCCCTTTGTATAATTTCCTAATACGGTAATTTTGGTAGCTTTGATTAAACCATGGGTGTACAGATGTTTACGTGTTTTGTGCAGTCACGCCTGTTCCTGATATGGAAGACTAATTCGGAAATGTAATAAGAGCTGAGTTGTAAGAGAACTATCTTTGCGTCAAATACGTTATGTAGAGCAGCAACTCCAGTACCAAAGCTTGCAGGGAGTCGTAGATAATTTGGGAAGCCACTCTAACGTTGACAATGTCGTACCGATCTATCTGTTTGTTGAAAACATCGTTGACATGGTAAGCGTACTTCAAAGGGACCTGCACGACACGTACAACTCGCGTTGCAACGCTTCTTACCGTCAACCATTTCCATTGGAACGCCAGCAGTAAGAACAGATATACCTCAGAGCTGGGTCTCTCAACCATGAGTTTTGTATCCTTGTGGAAAAACTGGAGTAGTGTCAGCAGTGCGTAGTTCATTGGTTTGAAAATTGGATTGAAGGGGGACAAGAAGAAGCGCACAACTGTTTTTGTCTTTCTTGGGTTAAAACTTTCAAACCAGTCACTGATCACAATGTAATAAAAAATGCAGAGCTCGGAGATGTCTTGGAACTGATCCCCGGAATACCAACTAATTGGAGAAAATGAAACAAGGCTCGAAGGTGCGGAAAACAAGTACAACCGTCTATTCAGTGGATTGGAAAGGGCCATTGCTGTACAAGTAAGTGGTAGAAATTCGTTTTTGGTACCGAAGAGAAGAAGGTAGAGTAATCTGACTAAAAAACACCTTGTAAGACATTCCCAGCCTGAATTGATGCCTTCCAGGTTACTGGAAACTCGTTCATCTTTTCTTGGAGACACGGCACTCAAGGGTCTATTTTTTCGAGGACTCAGCTGAATGTTATAGATAAAGCTTGCCTTTTCAGGGGATTTTGTTATCCTGAGTCCCAAATCCATCGGCATCGGGGTTTGTTTATCGTTTAGTTAAAATCTTTAGATGCAGCCGCCCATAAAATTCTTGAAAACCAAAATTTTTATAAGATTCTTTAAACCCTTTATTAAGGAAACCGTTGAACTTGAGCACTTGTTTCAGTCCCCAATGGAATCATAAAACACGAAATGCTTTACACGACGGATTAGCTTGCTGGTCCCGAGTAAAAAACAATTTCCATAACATATATAACTTACCCAGTGAGAATATATATATTCTTGACCCTATTCTCTAAGATATCAACCTACGAATCAAGAGTTAGATACCGGGAGGAAGTATACACATATCTAAGAATACTTAGATTTTGATGTAACTCTGTACCGTTGCCATGTCCCGTCTTGAAATAACAGAACGGTTTTCGTATACCGCATAACGGTTCCTTTTCGTACACTATTGAAGAATTCAGAATGTTACCCCCCGGGACTCCGCAAGTGTTACCAATACCCCCACAGAGTTTTCCTTCAAAGCTGGAAGATCACGCCTTGGACATTCGCGATGCTCACCGTCTGTCTTCTACGATATCAGTGCTACAACTATACGAAGTGGAAAAATTGCACAACTTTCAAGAATATCAAAAACTCGATAAAGAAAAGGTATAAATTTATTGATAAACAGTAGGTATATGTATGTGTGTGTGGAGACAAACGTGCGACCTTTACGTTACTACAACCACCGCCTCGATGAGCAAGAAATCACTCAAGGACTAGTCGCTTGCTGATAACCTTTATTTTTGAGGTCAAAAAAAAAGGTACACCGAAAAGTTGTGCAGGTTAAGCGGATCGTACATTAGGAGCATGGATCTCTGTGGAAAGGTACCTCTCGTCACGGTTGAATTATCATTTGTGTAGACACCGGTCCTGGTCGCAGTTCACTGAGCTGTCGATTAGACAGTTTGAATTCGAAGTGGAACCATAAGCTGTGTTGGTAGGGGCAGGCCGAGTCAGCGCATCGCTGGAACTGGAGTCCATCCCCCCCGCGATCTGCGAAAACCTTCTCCTTTCATGTTCGTTGACCGACTCTGTGACGAATTCAGGCTGTACTGTTGCTGAATGAACGCCGTTCTCATGGAACACGTGTCTGATAGCCTTTGCTATGTCGATAGATTGTTGGTTTTCCGCAGATATTTTGACGTGGACGGATGCGATGCATATACTCTCTGTCAAATTCCAGATGTGCAAGTCGTGGACACCGACAACACCCGGGATGGACTGGATCTTCTTGCAGATACTGTCTGCGTTGATGTTCGATGGCGTTGCCTGCAACAGAATCCGTGAAGACTTACGGGATAAAGGCAACGCCGAGGAAAAAATGATTGCCGTGATAACGAGAGAAACAACGGGATCCGAGTAGAACCTCCATGAATAGTCTGTTTTCCATATGATCAACGCCGCGACGATGACACCGATGTTACCCAGGGCGTCCCCCAGTACGTGTAGGAAGACGCCGTGCATATTCAATGACCGTTGCCTTTTCTGCTTTGCGGCAGCCTTCTTCGAAACAAGCGCGGTGTTCTCCGAGGTCAACATACCGACTGTCCTCTCTGTCACTGGGAAGGTATCCTCACTCGGGGAGTCACTGTTGATCTGCGTGCTCGAAGTATCGCTCAGTGCTTCCCCATTGGAAGCAGCTGGGCTGCTGTTGTTTGCCTCGAGGTCGCTGTGGTCATGTGTGACGTGATCCGCATGGTCGTTGAAGAGGAACAGTCCTACACAGTTGGAGAGCAACCCTGCAACCCCAACGTACAGTACGAGTCTTGGGTTCCTAATCTCCTCCGGTTCAATCAACCTCTGCAGGGCTTGGATCATGATTGAAAAGCACAGCGCGATCAGAAACACGGCGTTGATCAGAGCACCGAGGATCTCCGCCCTCTTCCAACCGTACGTGTACTTGGCTGTTGGACTACGTTCTTTAGCGACCTTCACTGCCCAAAACGCAACGAGCAGCGATATTATATCGTTCAACATGTGGAACGAGTCAGCGATCAACGCCAACGAGTGCGACATGTACCCAATAGTGAGTTCTATCAGGAAAAACACGGTGTCCAGCACCAAAAGTGACGCAATTCTTAATTCTTTACCCTTCATTACTGCGGGGATAGAGTGGTAACACAAACCAGAGATTCAGTTCTCGGTTTCTTACAGGGAAAATAGCACTTTTGTCCTTCCCTTCTACTTCTTTTATGTTGAATTCAAGGTACCTGTTCTTGAAATATAAAAGACAAAAACCTTACCAATGGTTGAACAACTAACCAACCCCTTAGCAACAATTTGACGAAGATATAACCTGAACAACTGGGGGGGGGACCGTCCTTTGTGTGCTACTACTACTACGTGAAGAGTGTCGTACCTGCCTCCCACTCCCATCTACAGTATCACGAGAACAGTATATCAGAAGACGACGGGAATCACACCCTTCTTTTCCTCCTCTTTTTCTTTTCTTTTTTGGTGGTGTCCGAATTAGGCGATGTGTATCCGAAAGAGGAAATGTGTGGGGAATGGGTGGTTGCTGTGGTTACCCGCACAGTGCCAAGACCGTCGATGAGTTCTAGGTGCTCTGTGAACGATGACGGGACCGTTGTATATTACCTATGGCCAGTTGCGGTGGGTGGGTCCCCCCCGCTATGTGTTGGCGAGGCGGTGAGTGATGGATGACCCCTCTCATCTCTCACCCTGAACTCTATTGTTCACCGGGGCTAGAAAAGAAAGGAGAACTCGTTATTTGATCCAGAAAGCCAGTGTGCTAACCCCAAAAAGGGACACTGAGCCTCTGCAACCACCCGAACTGGGAAGGTGGGGGGTCTAGACAACCGTGCTATAACCAGGCACAGCCCAGTCCAGACGCCCGTTCGTCCACTTACATTGCCCTTTTGGGACGGTGCTACGGCCCTGTCTGGGGCACTGATTTACGTGGAAATTTCCCGAAAAATGACGAGATTGATTTTGGGGTATTGTGTTTCTCTCTTCTTTCTTTTTGCATGCCAGTTACATAAGAATTTGATTACTTGAGGAGAAACGTTGATCAACCAAGAACACAGACGGGGACGGGAAGAGTAGGTTCACTCCAGCGACCACTGAGTACTGAGGGCACGTGAAAGTCTGGACATTTGCTTGTTTCTTTTCTCGTCGCTACGGGACGGATCAAAGATGTGGTAAGCCCTCTCGAGAGAAAGAGAGAAAACCGGAGATGATGATCGAAGATGGGGCGCAGGATCTCTGCGATGGTTTGTAACCGTCTGGGGTTTCATTTCTTTTTTCTTTCGCCGATTTGCCGCTACGGGACGGACGGAAGATGTGGTAAGCCATCTCGAGGCCAAGATCGCCGTGGTTACGACGGGTCCTCCTTTCTTTTTCATCTTTCTCGACCTCGACATCGACCTCGGTGCCGTTCCGATATTACTATATAAGAGATGCGAATCTCCGATTCAAAATCAGTTCTCTCTCCAGTTTCCGCATTCTTCCCCTCCTCTCTCTCTCTCTCTCTCAAAGACAACCAAAACACATTACATTCATTTAAGACAAGTGTTTCTCTCACTCAAGTCATTCCTTTCATTCACTAATCATGCTTTTAAACAAGAAAACAACCACAGCCGCCTACCTCGCCGCACTCGCCTCCGCGGCGCCCGGGTTCCTCGATGACGGTTCCGAAGCGGCACACCACGAACACAAACAACAGAAGCGTGGAGGCACGTGTGCGTTCCCCAACTACGATAACATGGTCGCCGTGCAAAGTTCCGGCTCAAACGCTGGCTGGGCGATGCACTCTGACCAGGCCTGCCAGCCGGGTACTTGGTGCCCCTACGCTTGCCAGCCGGGCCAACTGATGGGCCAGTGGGACACAAGCATCACCAGTTACTCGTACCCTGGGTCCCAGTACGGTGGGCTTTACTGTGACTCGAACGGCCAGCTGACCACCCCGGACCCATCGAAGCCGTACTGCTACGACGGGAAGGGCACCGTGAGCGCCGTGAACAGCTGCTCTGGCGGTAACGTTGCCTTCTGCCAGACCGTGCTCCCAGGGAACGAGGAGATGCTGATCCCCACGTTGGTCGGTTCAGAGAGCGTGCTGGCGGTCCCCGGGACGGACTACTGGGCGGGCACCGCGTCTCACTTTTACATCAACCCACCGGGTGTGTCCGTGGAGGACGGGTGTAAGTGGGGGGACAGCAGCCAACCAAGGGGTAACTGGTCGCCCTACGTTGCCGGTGCGAACATGGACGGCAATGGGGACACTTTTGTGAAGGTTGGTTGGAACCCAGTGTACTTGGAGCAAGCGACCCCCTTCCGTAACGAGAAACCGAACTTCGGTGTGCGGATCACGTGTGACGACCCATCGCAGTGTGTCGGCCTGCCCTGTTCGATCGACCCATCCGTGAACGGTGTGAACGGTGTGACGTCGAGCGAGAGCAGCGACGGTGCCG
Organism: Huiozyma sinensis; assembly: GCA_030705205.1. Taxonomy (NCBI): domain Eukaryota; kingdom Fungi; phylum Ascomycota; class Saccharomycetes; order Saccharomycetales; family Saccharomycetaceae; genus Huiozyma; species Huiozyma sinensis. The sequence goes on from JANIWX010000020.1 coordinate 47,899, forward strand.
GTGGTGGTGGGTTCTGCGTCGTGACTGCGAAGAACGGCGCAAAGGCCAAGATTGAGGTGTTTGACGTCGGGACGGGCGGCTCTACTACCGCGCAGAAGCGGGACATCATCGTTGGGGACAACAGCACGGTCGAGGAGACTCTGCTGGGCTACAACGCGAGCGTCCCCGCGAGACCACAGCAGTTCAACGTGACTGCTTTGTTTTAGCCGCGATATAAAGGACAATTTTATTATGTATAAATAGTATAAAATCAGTTTCTCGATGCAAAGATCCCCAAGGAGAGTCAATCTTCCAATAGTAGTTACTCATGTACCAAAACGTATGCAAGTAAGAAGAGTAAGCATGCAATACTCAAGCTGTGGTATATGGTCAAGGTTGAATCCCTTTGTGACCTTGAAAGACATCGAGGCACCAACAGGCATATCTGATGCTTCATAGAGTGACGTATTTTGTCACGCTCACTGTTTGTCCCAGAACCCGGTCTACTAAAAGAAAAAGAATTGAAATTAAACATTAGATTATTATTTAGATATAGATTTAGAGCAATGTGGCCTGGGATCCAACATCAAGGTTGATTAGAAGATGGATTGGAATCTAGCAGGGGGCGATATTGCTTAGGCGGAGGTGTTGTCTGGGACGGCTGTTTCACCGGAGGCTCTTATTGAGTTTGGTTCGGAGTCCTTGCCCTCGTTTTGGTTTTCCTCGTCGTGGTGGCCCAAGTGTGGGTACTTGACGTTGAAGGATGGCAATTCACCGTACTGGTTGGTGACGAAGAGCAAGTAGGCTGGTAGGATGGCGAACATGCAGACGTCGATGACACCGTAGAAGACGGCCTCTGAGTCTGGTTGGATCTTGTTACCACCTTCGGAGACACCCCAGGCGATGAAGTACAACCAGGTGATCATCATGGATAGGAGGACGATGACTGCGGTGAACCCTCTCAACTTGAAGTCGAAGAAGAATCTCTTGCACTGCAACCCTTGGACGACGAGCATGGAGACGGCGCCGAAGGTCCATGGCCCCCATTTGTACGAGGACTTGATCAGACCACCGATCAACAGGGACACAACCCAGAAGATGGTACCGACGATCTGGACGATCAACGAGTGGACCATGTCGAAAGTGGAGAAATCGTCCTGGACGGCGCTAGTGGTGGTGCTGCTGGTCAACTCTAGCAGGAACAGCAACACTGGCCACGATAGGACCCACACGACGTACTTGGCGTAGAAGACCTGTCTCACCGCTGGAGACTCACCGGTGATGGAGTGGTCGACCTTGACGTGGTGGAACTCTGCTTGGATTGGGGTCCAACCCAGGTTAGAAGCGTAGATGAAGTAACCGAAGAATTCGAACATGGAGATTAGCAGAGGAGCGGCGAGGGCGTATTTAGTCAATTTCTTGGACTTTCTGATCTCTGACAAGAAGAACAGGAAGATGTAGATGACCATCAAAAACCCGAAGAGGGCGAACGCGGCCCACAGCCAGTCGGAGCCTCTCTTGGTGATGTGCAGATCGACATCGTGAGGTGGGTTGATCTTGACGGCTTCGTTGCCTGAACGTTTTAGTAAGTAAGTTACTGAATCCATGGTGCTTTGTGATTGATAGATATTAGTGTAGATAGCCTCTTTTGTATTTAGTGTTTGGTGTTGTTCTCGAAGAAGATATCTGTCTGGTGTGTTATGGGAGTGGAACAGGAAAAGAGGAACGAAAGAGGAACCCAATTCTGCTCACCACCAAGCAGAAACGCCGTGCTTATATACGTTTCCGCAGCCGCGAAACGTGACCGCTCCGGGGACAAATCTCAGCATCCCTCGAGGGCACCCGATGACGCTGCCGCTGGGCCCCCTGCCAGACTGCTCACGTAACCACCGCTCGACCACTGCATTGCACAATGGGCGCCCTCCCTGCATGAGGTAAGCGGCCCCAAAAAGAGGCATCGCGCAGACGTTTTTGGGGCCCGCTGCCCGCTTCGGGAAAGACCCAAACACGCCGCGCAGAAAAGGCCGCCTCCCCCTTTGCCGCTTCCGTTTTGCCGAGGAATGGCCCGGGACCGCGCCGCGCAGAGAAGACGCCGCAGGGCACCGCCCGTCGCGAGCGAAAAAATGTCGCAAAGGGGGAAAACTCCGGGACCTTGCATCTCGGTGAAACTGGCGATGCCCCCCCTGCAACGCACAATTACGTGTTGCGAAAGGGGTCTGGATGCGCGAGGACGGGGCGAGGGAGACCAGGAGGGAAAGGGGGTGGGTAACTAACAGCGCGGCGGGAAAAGGGGTGCCCCGGGCACCAGGCGTCTGATTATCTCCGCCGGCCCGGGCGGGATTCCGCACCCAGACACCCAGAAATAGGGGAGAGGGACGGGACCGCCCAACAACAGCGGTGGCGAAACCGGAGTTTGCGGGGGAACCCGCGCAGAACAGAGTGGAAAACGGAAGAATAACTGATATTTACAGATGTGTGTGTGCTATTTTACTTAGGGTTTGGCGGTGCCGCCGCCTCTCGCTCTATCTTCATTACGTACTGGTTCTTCTTCCAGTCTGCCACACGCTTCTCTTGGAAGTACACAAACCAGCTGTGTAGACAACTGTCCTGGAACGCCTGTCTCTCTGCACCGCACTCGCGTTTCACCTTTGCTTGGGCGTCTGCCGCCTGTGGGTCAATCACTTCGAAGGTATCCAAACACTGGAAGAACTTGTCCCTGCTGTCCCAACACGCTCGTCTGCCACTTCTGGTGTTGCTTGCTGGGGGGGTGTCACCGGGAGTCTTGTTCTTGAAAAACATCGTGCCGGGGTGGGAACAAGTCCCAAGTTTGAACTGGGCAGAGAGAGAGAAAGGGGAGAACTCTTGCGTAAATGAAAAGGATGATGTTACACGCTTATTTTCTTCGGGGCGGGGTGTGTCCGGGTAACCGGGGGGGAAGAGGGTAACACGTACTTCAAGCACTCTCGGGGTCTATCAAAATTGGCCCGATGGCTGCAGGTTTTGACGACTGGGAGAGCGTTGCCCAGACCTGTTGACTAACAATGTCGTGCTACTATGACTAGTGCGACGCAATTGCCTACCGTGAGTTTCATCACGGTAGGCAGTGCCAACCGTATTCAAAGCTATCGTCTTATTATACATTTCTAACAATGGAATAAATATCTAATAGAACGCGGTCCAAAAGTCCCTTTAGTCCTAGCCCTCGGTCGAGATTCAATGAGTTGACAGTACTGCTCAAAAGTAACTCATTACCAGCATTTCCATCGCTCAAAGAATGCCGTTTATCATTGTATATGGCTTTCAGTTTGCTGAAGCCCCGTTCGCTGTTAACAGAGGTAACGTTGATACTAAGAAGGTAATCCAGAACAGTTGGCAGAATATTGTGTTCAGAAACGGCAACGGTTGAATCACTCAAATCAGATCTGGTTTCATTGCTTTCCTGGGATATTATATCCCAGGAATACAATGTTCTGAAATAAAATACATCAACTGTTTGAAATTCACTGGTACTTTCGGGCAACAACTCGAAATCTCAAAGATCTAGCACACGAATCTTCACTTTCATCTCATGCGCCAGACGCATTACCGTTCTTTCAAATTTAGAAGATTACAAAGAATTCCACGCAAAAAATGCAGATAATGATCATGGGTCCATTCTCGGCTTGTGTGACGCAGACGTTTCAATAGCCACAATCCTTTTTGAGGCATTGGCACCCTTCGAATCTCTAACAAAACTGTTATCCTTCAACAAGCCCGCTAGTATCTGTTATTTTCCATCACTAATATATTGTGAGGAGGTAACAATGACACAAGCTAAAAAATTAAGCGAGTTGTTGGGGAGGCCAGTTAAATTTGAAAAGCTCAATGCGAAATTTCGAAAATATTTTCTCAAAGCTTGTGCTCCGAATTGTTACATTCATCTTGTAAGTGCGTTATTTCATTATGATGGTATGAAAGTCGAGAAATTCTCAAAAACATTATTGGTTAATCCATACATTGAATTGACCGACCTTGCATTCAAAATAATGAATATCGAACTGACGAGAAATGAATGTGAAGCAGGAAATGATTGTTCGACGAACGGGTGTTCTGATAATGAGAGAATGAAATATTGGGAAGGGAATTCCTTTGAAGACAGTTATTCAGAAGTGCAATTGACTATCGAAGACTTTAAAAGAGTCCTAAAGGAACATGTTTACAAAGAGTTAAAAGAGTTTAGGAGTTTCTGGAAATCGGTATTTGAAAGAACGGTAAAGCGTTTGGCACATGAAATGAAAATAAAGATCCGTGTGCTAGACTTTTGTGATTTCGAGTTGTTACCGGGGGGTAATAGCAAATTTCAAACCGTTGATAAATTTTATTTCGGAACAGTACTCTCCTGGGATATTATATCTCAGTACCTTAATAAAACGAGGTCCGATTGGAGTGATTCGGTTGTTGATGTGTCCGCCCACAGTATTCTGCCGAGTGTCCTGGATTACCTTTTCAGTATCAATGTCACCTCTGTGAACAGTGAAAGAGGATTTAGCAAATTGAAAAGGATATTCAATGATAATAGGCATTCTTTAGACGATGAACGTGCTGGGGGTGAACTACTTATCAGTAGTACTATGAAGACACTGAAACTTAAACTGTCTGTTGAAGAAATTAAATACACCGGGTTAAAGGAGCTTTTAGACCGCAATTTGTAGAGTAATTATTTCTTTGTTAATATAATAAAACGACAACTTTGAATATGATTGACACTACTAGCGTGATGAAACTCGCAGTAAGCAATTGCGTCGCATTAGTCGTAGTAGCACCACATTGTTAGTCAACTGATCTCCCCTCCTCGGAGATGTTCTCCCCAGTCATCTAAACCTGCTGCTGAAGGGCCGGTTTGATAGACCCCGACAACGCTTGAAGTACAGGACCTCGGTTCTATATGAAAGGTACATAAGCTGTAATGTTCCGTCTCCTAGAGCAGAATACTGCTTCCGGGTAAGAAGAACGCTTTTTTTGTCGCATTCAATGCCTCCCAAAAAAGCCCTAAAAATACGTCCCGAAAAACATTTTTTTTCCCCGGGAAAGGCATTGGGTTCCGCACCAGGCCTAAGTGAGAGTTCCTTGTTACACTGTGCAAAAAAAAAAGCATCCGGGTAAGAAAAAACTGCTTTGATGTGGAATTCAATCCCGCCGCTGATTCACGTGATCGGAAACCATTTTTTTTAGGGCGGGATTCAATCCCACACCAGGTCTATGACACATGACGTGCACGTGACACACACCCACGTGCTATCCACGTGATCCTTTCGTACTAGGTGACACCCACCCTTACCCCAACACGTGACACACACCCACGTGACTGTCACATGACCATTTCGTATCAGGTGATAATTACCCCAACACGTAACACCCACACACCCTTGCCCCACACCCAGACCCCACACCACTGCACCCGAACCCAACAAAAGATGCACCCAGCCACCCACGCTCCGCTCAGAAACCCCCGCACAGCAGCCGTGCTTTTAGCCGCCGACCCGCCAAAAAGGAAGAACCCAACAGATTTTTCTTTTTTTGTTGGCGGTTGTTGATTTGCGGTTTGTTGATTTGCAGTAAGAGGTTGAGACTGGTTGTATACATACACACATATATATATGGGACGATGAGGGGGAGCGGGAGAATGGCGATGTGGCAAATGAGATGGTCGGTAGAAGGAAGCCCACACAGCAACGATGAAACAGGTTTCTGTAGCGGTCGGGAAACCAGCTAACGAGCATGAGACTGCCCCCAGGAGGAACGTGAAAGTGGCCGCTAAGCCGATCGTGAGACCCATCGGTATGTCCTGTAACACGGTCTACGAGTTCGCCATGGAAAGGTTCGAGAAGAACAGTAGGAAGCAAGCGATGGGTTGGAGAGACGTCCTTGAGATTCATGAGGAGACTAAAGTCGTTAACAGGAAAGTGGACGGGAAAATGGTCCCCCAGGAGAAGAAATGGCTGTACTATGAGCTGTCCCCCTACAGGTACAACACTTACAAAGAACTCACGGGGATCATGCACGCCCTCGGGAGAGGGCTTGTTAAGATCGGTATGCAGCCGGGGGAACCAGGTGTAGATATCGATCATGAACATAAGTTGCACATGTTTGCCTCTACGTCCCATAAATGGATGAAACTTTACTTGGGGGCACAGACTCAAAACGTGCCCATTGTCACTGCGTACGATACGCTGGGGGAGAGCGGGCTCACTCACTCAATGGTACAGACTGGGTCTACAGCTGTGTTCACGGATAATGCACTATTGGAGAAACTAGTTAACCCTTTACAAAAAGCTGAGAAAGTGAAATGTATCATTTACTCTGAACAGTTGAACCCAGCGGATAGAAGACTAGGTGGGTCCCTTTACAAGAACGCCGTCACTGCAATCGAGAAGATCAAGCAAGTTCGCCCAGATGTCACTTTCATTAGTTTCGATGACTTACTGAAGATCGGGGTCAAAGCAGAGGGGGAGATTGAGGCACATCCACCAGCCGCTGGTGACTTGTCCTGTATCATGTACACCTCGGGGTCCACTGGGGATCCAAAGGGGGTCGTCCTAAAACACTCCAATATCGTCGCAGGTATTGCCGGTGTAAGTCACAACGTCATCGACGGGTTCGTCGATACTGGGCACAGAGTCATTTCGTTCTTACCACTGGCACACATCTTCGAACTAGTGTTTGAACTCGTGGCCTTCTACTGGGGGGGGACGATCGGCTACGCAAACGTCAAGACTCTTTCAAAGGCATCAGTGCGTAACTGTGAGGGTGATATCGTCGAGTTTAAACCAACATTGATGGTAGGTGTTGCCGCGGTTTGGGAAACGGTAAGAAAGGGGATCCTTAACCAAATCGCTGACTTGCCCTCCTTCACACAAAAAATTTTTTGGGCAGCGTACCACACAAAGATCAAACTTAAGAAATGGCATCTCCCAGGTGGAGACACTATTGGTAACATCCTTTTCAAGAAGATTAAACTCGCGACAGGTGGACAACTCAGGTACATGTGTAACGGTGGGTCCCCCATCAGCCGCGACGCTCAAGAATTTCTCACAAACGTTTTGTGTCCAATGTTGATCGGTTACGGACTCACCGAGACCGTGGCGTGCGCGTGTGTTCTCGAACCGGAAAACTTCGAGTACGGTATCGCGGGGAACCTCACGGGTGCAATCACTGCGAAATTGGTAGACGTCGAAGAACTAGGGTACTTCGCCAAGAACAACCAGGGGGAGATCTGGCTCAAGGGCGCCCCCGTGCTCTCCGAGTACTACAAGAACCCAGAGGAGACGCGGCAGGCGATTACCGCGGACGGCTGGTTCAAAACAGGGGATATCGCCGAGTGGACTCCATCGGGGCAAGTCCAAATCATCGACAGGAAGAAGAACCTTGTGAAAACGCTCAACGGGGAGTACATCGCCCTGGAGAAACTCGAGTCCCTGTACAGATCCAACAAGTACGTTCAAAACATCTGTGTGTACGCGGACCAGACACAGGTGAAACCAGTGGGGATCATCGTCCCCGCTGGACCAGCGGTCACCAAACTGGCCGTGTCCCTTGGGGTCATGCAGCCGGACGACGACATCGAGAACCACGTCCACGACACGAGACTCAGAAACGCGATCTTGAAGGATATGCTCCAGACGGGCAGGGACCAGGGGCTCAACGGCATAGAACTGCTTGCGGGGATTGCCATCGCGGAGGAAGAGTGGACACCGGAGAACGGGTTCGTCACCTCCGCGCAGAAACTCAAGAGACGCGACATTTTGAACGCGGTCAAGGACGACGTTGACAGCATCTACGCCGCTATCAACAAATAAAGTAATATGGACCAATGCCAACTAATACATGCATAACAATACCTCCCTCCCATCTTCTACACTTCATTTTTTAGCTATATAGAACTTTCCAACTACATTTTATTTTAACAAGACTCAATCAATACCAAGATTTCAAACTGTTTCCAGCTTTGTAGTTGTTGCATATAATCGTAAGCAACAGAAGAAGGTGATTTATCCCGGGTATGAAACTGCATTCTATTATCGAATAAGATATAAACTTACCAATAGATGAGCGATTAATCGGGACTTTTTAACTTAACTCTATGATTTCACATGAACCTGCAATAAAATCCATCGATTCAAACAGGTCCCCCGCACATACGCCCTCAACCTGATCTTTGCAACACCCGCTTCCTCCACACCTCCCCCCACTACCTGCCCCAAACACAACCACAAAGTATCACTCACCAATGCCCAACACCACACAGACACGCTCCCCCCATCTCCATCAATTTACATCAACGGACACCCTTATCAAACCATGCCCAAACACGGACCTCCTACGCTAAAACCACCTCTTTCCGCCTACCACACGCCCCGCGAGCGAGATAAGCAGCGAAGCAAGGGACGCAGACGAACTCCCGCCCCCATTCCAGCACAGCTGTACGTTCAGCGACCCTCTACAGAATGCCTTGAATTTGGTCCTCTCCAGCAGCACCGCTATGGAAGCGCGAGCGATGAGACTGCATAGTGAGGACCACAGCAACTGTGAACCGTATGGACAAGCCATCGATGAAAAACTCAAAGGTGGGCCCGTAATACGGCGAGGATCGGAACGCACTAAACTGTGTGTAGGGTGGGGTGGGGGGACGTCTGTTGTGGAATAAACCACATTCGTTCTTTGCTCCACGCAATTCGGCGCGGGGACGTGTATCAGACGAGAAGAGGACGGATAAAAGCGATCACTGGAGGAACAGTGTTCATTTTGGGACGATTTGAGCGGGCGGGCGTTAAGATAAAAAGAGAGAGAAAGAGGGGAACGTTTGTATGTCTATATGGGCCGGACAGAGGCCTGAACGAGTGACATTTGGGGAAGTAGAGATCGGGAAGAAGTTGAAACTTACAGGGAATGGGCGAGGGTAAAAGAAAACGGGTATCGCAGATCGGGGAAAGGGAACAGTGCGACAAACTAGTCAGAATTTAGTCGGTGGACCAATTGAGGCATTCCATCAATGGTGTTATATCCCTTCAACGCTTCCAAAAGTTACAAGGTACGGTGACAGTATTTTGTGACGCAAATCGAACTCATCGCTTTTTATACTCGAAATGTCGCTCTGAAAAATTTTCTTCTTTTGAGTCTCTCTCTCTCTCTGTCCTCTATCAAAACGCCTTAGGGCTTTCTGCTATACAGGGTCGTGCTCAGTGTTACATAGAGATGGTCACAGGTACCGTCAGTTACACATATTCCTGTCCTCGAAGAATGGGATGTAGACGGAGTTCCACGCGTCACAGATCTGTTGGAGCCGTTTTGCTTGCTCCTCTTTCACTTTGTCAGGAACGTAGCACATGAACTGCGCAAACTCTTTGTACATCCAAGGTTTACCCATCGGGTAGTCCGAGTAGTGGATATATTTAGCCTCGGCAACACAGTCGGCAATGTCCTTTGTCACCGCGTTACCGGCCTCGTCGACGTCTTTGTATCCCAGGATGCCGTTCTCCATAATCGGGTAATACTCTTGTTCCTTGATCGTCCCGCTGACGAGTCCATACCGCGAGAAGGGCAACACCAGCAACTCAGGGACAAACATAGATTTGAGCCTTCTGAACAGATCAAACTGCTCGAAAATCGTCCTCTTCAAGTTGTAAATCTCCTCGTTAATAACGTCCATGTCGTATGCTGAGTTTGTACGCATTGCCATGGGGAGAACGTAGTCCGTGATGTACTGGAACATTTCCGTTGAAGGTTTGATGACCATCATGTCTGTTGCAAACTTCAATTCGCTGGACTTATGGCCCGTCAGCCACCTGATAAAGTGGAAGTTCGACGAGGAGTCGATAATATCCTTGGCCACGTTCTCCGTGTCCAAAAACAACCTGTAGGGCAAACTGGGCAAATGGTTATAAATCATCTTGTCGTTCTTGATCCTCGTGAGCAACTTTCTCGTGTAACTTTGGACGTTAGTGGGGTGACCCTCGTGTTTGACCTCATCGTATGCATGTTTCATGTCCTTATCCTTCAGATGCCAGTATGAAAGTGGGGAGGCAAACGCGATGTATGGTGGTAGGAAAAACAGCTCATCCATGTTACCCTTCAGAAGGGCATCGTTGTCCAAATACACGACCCGCTCAAATTCCGTTTGATTGAAAACGTGCAACTTCGTCAGACTCGTTGCCCACTGTGTATAATCGTTAGGCTTTGTCAATCGTTCCACGTACTTGATAATCACTTGGTCTTTGTCGATCTCCTGGATACGCGCAACAAGTTTCTCTCTTTCCTCAAAATACTGTTCTTCATGCTCCAAACCATTATCGTAAAGTAACAAAACCAGCTTCGCCTTCGTTGGATACTTATTCTTCAAAGCGTTAAACATAATCAGCGTGTTGCACAGATATTCCGGATGTGCCACATAACTCACGTACGCATACTTGCTCCAATCGATCGGCTTGTCCGTACCCTTCTCGACCCGCTCCAATTTACGCGCATAGAGAGCATCGATGGCGTCCACGGGGATTTGCTTAATATCAAGAGGATTGTATACGCCTTGAAGCCCATCCTTCTTTTCTTTGAAGTACCTCCTGTAGTAGTTAATTTCTTCATTTATCTGAAATTGTACAATGGTCCTGACCGAGAAAACCACTATCCAGACGATAAAGAGGAAGAGAAGAAGCCACTTGGCTCTCCTCCTAGAAAATATCCTCATAACCAATACCGCTCTCTCAAGTTGCTTGCTCCCCTTCCGTAGAAACCTTTATACATCGGTCGTGACACTATACTTCAAAACGCCCAAAATAAAAATTTAATATTGAAGTTACTTGATATATTTAAGTATTGGAAGCTGATGCAGAGTATCGCATGGCGAGACCGCTATTGGGTCACAATCAACGTTTCATATCTATAAGTGCAGCGCTATGTATAGTACGTATTGACCTGCTTGATTATCTTCTGAAGGGAATTTCGTTACGGCACAGTGGACAGGTGTTGTTCCCCGATGATCTGAACCACTTGTACAGACATGCGCCGTGGAATCTGTTTTTGCACGTTGGGCACGTCTTGTTTGGTAGCTTCCTGTCCACGGCATGTAGAATGGAGTAACAGATTGCACACTCTTCGAATCCTGAAAATTGCAAGTGGACGTTCTTGGTGAACAGCTCCAACGAGTCCAGGACTGACCCGTTCATTGCCGTGATCACATGTTGTGTCGACATGATCCACTGCTTCCACTTCTGCTCGCTGATACCAACACGAGAGACACCGACGACCTGTATGTTGGTCAGTGGGTAGTTTTTCGGGATCTTGAAGGAAATCTGTAGCTTCTGCTCATCGATCAAGTAGCTCGCCTTAACTTCTTGTATAACAGGGTTGATCTTGATGGTCAAATCGTCGTCCTTGGAGGTTAACTGGCCCATTTTATTTTCAACAGCAGTCAGTTCTTCGGCAACTAAAATCGGAGAGATGAATTGAGACACAAAGTTCTCAATCTTGAGCTGCAAAGACCTATCCTTGATATTCAGGAACCAACTGCTCGTTAGCGCACCAACCTTGTTGAACATATCGTACATGATGTGACCCAGCAGGACTCTGCATTCGTTAAAAATATCCTCCTGATATGGTGCAAACTGCGTACTGTCCAAGGCGTAACCACTAATTTGATCAGCGGGCAATTCTTTCCAAAATTTGGTATCTTCCAAATTGATTTGATCGGCAATGAAATCGAACATTTTGTTGATTAAATTACTGTCCCTCAATTGCTCGATGTAAAGCTGGCGAAGCTTGTAAGATACATCTTGGAAGTACTTTAACGCTATTGTCCAATCCCATAGGTACTTGATGAACCTGTATTTATCCTCATATTCCAAGTACTCGTGGGGTGTCTGCTTTGCCAAGTTCCCAAGCAACGCGTATGGGAGTTTATACGCAGCGTCATCAGCAGCAATCTCTTCATCGTCGTTTGGATTTTCTGACTCGCTCGAAATGTGCCCGCTTTTCAATTCAAACTCAATAACTGCATCTTGTTGCTTGGCATAGATCAGTTTTTCCAATAACCCCAAGAAGACCCTAGTTTGGTTCACATTGTGCATACCTTCTTTCAGGTATTTCTCGAAGATCCGTTCGAAATGAGGTAAAAGTTCCTTCAATTCAACATTCTGCAAAGATTTATTCAACTTTTGGTAAAATACCGACGACACTTGATTATCAGCTTCTGATCGGAAGTCGATCAAGGTCAATTCGAAAATTGACTCCTTTATATCTTCACTGTAGTCCTCTGAAAACATACTCTCTGCTTCCAACACGGTGTACAGTTCCACACAGCTGGCACGTAGCTCAAAAATGTATACCGTATCCTCCAGTTGACACATACTCAGACTGTCCAAAAGTAACCTATTGGAGCTTTTCATCAGCGAATCATGCATTTCGTGGACAATAGCAGGGAACTTTAAAACCAACGAGAAGTACCTCAAAAGAGCAGTTCTCACAGCGACGAAAGGTGGATCGTACGCGATATCACTGTCCATCCAGTCATTCATAGTGTTCAAGACCAAATTCATTCTTTGTGCCGCCAAAGGCACAAAATCATCTTTGACACTGTCGGCACTGTCGACAGCCAAGATATTAGTCAACAGTATCAGAGTTTTATAGGTTTTCGAAATGAGATCAGGTCCCTTAACACCAATACACTCAGACGCCAAAAAAGTTCTTAGTTTTACCATAGATGGGTCGGTGTTCAGCTTGGTGAGAACAGATAACAAGATGGCAGAGTTTAGAAAAGACTTATCGTCAGACTTTTCGTCCCTGACTACGCCAGTAATGAATTTTTCGAGCAGTGGGGTCAATTCAATTAGCGTCTTCTTGGAGATACTATCAACCTCATTTATCAATATCCTATACAAGATCCGAGACTTGTAATAAACAATAACCGGGTGTTCTCCTGTCAATAGGACTTGGATCAGATTGTTCAGGTTCTCCGGCGGGGTACCGACCAAGGCCTCAATGATCTTGTGAAAGGAGAACTTGAATTCGTCGATATTATTGAATAAGGTGTGTTTCAAATCGAAAAACTCCTGGCAGGGATCGTCAGATAGGTAGTTGTAATCGATTGCCAATTCAGATAGTAGCGTTAGCCCCATTACGACATGTGAATCTAGGTACGATGGAAGTTTGGTGACCAGACTATCCAGAAACAGAGAGTATTTCAGGAACCTTTTGATAAGCTCCAAGTCCATGGAAGAGGTGAAAACGTCTAGTAAGTGTAAGTTGATACCAAAACTGTTGGATAGGGAAACCCTGTAGTCCAATTTCGGGACTTTTGTATAAAACTTGGTCTCTAAGTTTAAAGGTATGAAGATTGGTAAAACGTCAATGTTGGCTGAAATGAGATCACTGGTGTAGCGTAACAGTCTTTCCATATGTTTGGTGGCATCTTTTGAAGTTTCGACGTAATCGATTATTGTGTCGGCCAGCTTATTTGCGATAGACGTATGCTCTCTGGCCAACGATATAGCCGTAACAAACAAAGAATCAACCACGGACTCTGATGCGACGAACATAGCCTTGTGCAGGAAATCGGTTTTCTCAAACAGTTCAAATTTGACACTCTCTTTCAAATCACCGATCTTCTCACAAAACAAGTCAAATCGCGAGTTTGCAACGGCGCTTTCATACAGCAGCGAGATATTGTTTTTGGAAACCAGTGGTGAGCTCAAGAGTGCGCCGCCATCGTTGAAAGCATACGTTTCCATGTAGCCCGTGATAAATGCGTTTATCTCTCCAGCATCGGGGAATTCTAGAAGCTGTTTCAAAATTTCAGGGTTGAGTCTGTTCAAAGTGTCTATAATTTTCTCGTTTGGGACTTTGATGGAAAATGCACAGGTGAAAAAATCTGTTATTGATTCCTTCCACTTATCGTTCATTCCAACAAAGGATGAATTTGAGTAGAGAATGATACAGTCCGCAAATTTGTCATACGAGGAATCCTTTACTAAGACCGGGATCTCGTAAGCAAATTTGGACATCTCTTCAGCGAGACATGGTGCACCCGTATTCAGGAAGAAGGAAAAGAGGGAGAAAAAATGAGGTTGGTTTTCCACTATAGCGGGGGAGCCACTAGATATGGTGTCGTATGACCACTGAGCCAGAGTGACCAGAACGCTTTCGTTGTTTGGAATGCTAGCTAACAGTGTGATATAATTTTCGAAATTTTTCGAAGAGTAGTTTTCCAAGTTGCAACATTCCTCGATGCAGGTGACTAATCTGTTGGGGTTCAGATGCGCGGCAAACAATGAGGTCAGCACTTTCGATTGTTTCAAACGGACCGAACTTTCTGCCGTTTTCAACATATCGTCTTGAATGATGCGTTTGATGTCGTCGTCTCCGGAATCAGCCAAGAACTTGAGGTAGTTGTTCCAGAACTCCTCGAGGATCTCCAGCCCGTTTCTCCCGAGGAACGGTTTTGCGTTCAAAGTCTTCAGACTCTTTTGCCACAAGGGCAGCCATTCCACCTCATAATCTAGTAGCTGATGGATCGACGTCTGCTGGTACAGGTTGCACATTGCCGTGAAGAATCCGAGCGAGGCGGTTGAGTATGATGTGGAGATCAGATTGACCAGTTTGTCCTTGGAGTTTTTGTCGTACATCCAGATTCTCCCTTCCTTGTAAGTATCCAGCATCGTTAAGATATTTAAAATTGGGGGGACGATGGGGGCAAATTTAATGCTATTTTTGGAGTTGATTGCTGTCATTGCCTTAAATAATCTTCGAACTGCTGTTTTCAATATCTCTTTGTTCTTTCTCAGGTAACCCATTTCGTACAAAACTGCTATCAGTTTCAATATAGCCTCGAACAGCTTTGAATTGTACGTAGTTTTCAAGTTGAAGCACTTCCACAGGTTATCGTCGCTGAGCAGCAGTTGATACTGTTCCCTGTACTGGTCGAATGAATCGTGGTTATTGCCGAGCAGGTTTATCAGCAACTGCACTGCTCCAAACACGAGTCTATTGTAGTTGAACTCTGCCTCTTCCCGTGTGACGTACCTTTCATCGAGAAGTGTGTCTGGGGACTCGATGGTGACAATGTGGCGCACGAGTTTCAGAATCTGTTCATGGAACAAACTCCACAGGGCGTCTATCTTTTGCGGGTCGTTGTTGAAACAGTCTCTGAGCTCTGAACAGCAAGTTTTGCTTACGTATGAGTCCGCGTCGATACACCCTAGCAAAACGAGCGGGATCAAATCCTTCAAGAAGGGAGCCATCTTCTTCTTGAACATGCCTATCAGCAAGATGGTGATATGGTGGCCTTGTGCCCGTATTAACTTCGATTCGTTGACTGTGCATTTCGCGTAGAGTTGCGACCAACAGATGAAGAAAATGTCGTCCAGAGAGTCCGTACACTCTGCACCGCCCTGCACAAACCTGAGCAGTTCCACCAACGCCTTCTCCTTGGTCTTCTCGTCTCGTTTACTGAGAGACTTGAACATGAGCTTCAATTGAGCGGCCCCAAGGGAGTCCAGCAGAGAGGCCTCTGGCCACCCGTCAAAATAGTTGAGCGTTATCTTGGCGCCATTGTTCCCTAGCCCGAAATCTGCGACCCCAAACTGCTCAAACGTGTTGATCCCTGTAAGCGACATTGTTATGCACCGTGTGTATTCTGGTAGCAGATAACGACAGCTTGTCGCACTACTGCCAATATAGACTATTCAAACGTGCAAGTTCTTCGTCGTTCGTTTCGCTGATAGTTAATCTTTTTTTTTACATATTCCCAACAACTTCTGCGCCTGACAGTGTGAGGATAGAGAGAACAGATCAGATTAGCATGAACTGACCAACTCCACCCTATCCTTCTACACTCTGTCGTGACTACGGAAACATGATGTACTCTGCAGTGAGTCTTCCCCCCCCGCTAATGACTACCTTCAATTTAAGATGCACACCCAGACACCACACTTTTAAAATATCTTCACTCAAATATACGTATATTCATACAAAAGTAAGTGTATACAGTATACATCAGTATCTATACCTAGTAGACTACAACAGCAGCAAGGTACGCTACGTACTGCACTGCATTGCAGAGACACCACTGGCACTGAATATTTTTTTTTTTACTGAAAAATTTTTTGGATGAAAAAAAAACGCAGCGTCAAAAGATCGAACGCATCGATGCGATGTGCAACACTTTTAGAAATGAGTGAAGTTGAAGGGTCTTCTGAGGGATTGGATTGATATTTACAAGAGTGGTTTGTGTCACAGGGACGGTATACTCTTTTCCCCATTTTCTTTCTTTATTTTTCTTTCGGTGGGTGACCGGTCAGAAGTATATTAGGGACATTGTTTTCTAGGTTGTGCAAATTGGGGACTGGTAGAAGATTGCTGCGCACATTTCACACATACGCGGGCCCATCTTTTATTGTAGTTTGTGCCAATTTTCTCCATTTTATATGACGATATCCATTACAGAGTTGACGAACCATTCTTACATCGACCACCAGTTGTCCGCGACGCTGGACTCGACAGAGGCCTTCGAGGGTCCTGAGAAGCTGCTGGAGATCTGGTTTTTCCCGCATGCAGGGAAGGTGCCCGGCGAGGGGAAGACCCTGCGGGACGTCCCCGTGGAGACGTGGGTGTCTATCTTGCAATTGGTCAAGTGCGAGGTGCTCTCCATCAAGTCGACACCGGAGATGGACGCGTTTCTGCTCAGCGAGTCCTCAATGTTTATATACCCGCATAGAATGACGCTCAAGACGTGTGGGACGACGACGACACTGTTTTGTTTGCCCCGTCTGTTTGAGATCTTGCACGAGTTGCTCGGGTGGAACTTCCGGAACGAAGAGGAGGGCAAATTCGAACCTTTCAAAGTGTTCTACTCGAGAAGGGCGTTCATGTTCCCCTCGAAGCAGAAATCGATCCACAGGAACTGGGGGGACGAAGTGGACTACCTGAACGCGTTCTTCTGCTCCGGGAAAAGTTACGTCGTGGGCAGGTTCGATGATAGGAAACACTGGAACCTGTACGTCACAGACACCAAGAAACAAGATGAGCAGGTGGCAGTGGTAGAGGAGTCATCCGCAGTCGAGGACGAGACGTTCGAGATCCTTATGACCGGACTGGACCCGGAATGCACAGAGCAGTTCGTGTCACACCGGCAAGTCTCTGCGGAGCCGCAACCTCTCGGGCACCCGCAGGAGAGGACCAACGACGATGCTGACGACGATGGCCATCTCCTCGGGTACAGCATGACGCGGAAGACGGGGCTTGACAACGTGTACAACACTGCGAGCTCGACCTCCAATGACGCGGCGTTCCACCACGACGCGTTCGCATTCTCACCTTGTGGGTACTCTTCCAACATGATTGTCGATAACCACTACTACTATACACTGCACGTCACTCCGGAGAAAGGGTGGTCGTACGCCTCTTTCGAGAGCAACGTGCCCGTGAGCGAGATATCCAACGACAGACAGGATAACGTCGACGTGCTGCGCAAAGTACTGAACGTGTTCCGTCCGAGGGAATTCTGTCTTACATTCTTCGCCAAATCTGCAGGGAACAAGAACTTCGATAGCCTCCAGCAGTTTGCCTCGAAGTCGCGACTGTACGAGAAGAAAGAACGCATCATCTACGACCTGGAGGACTACCAATTACTCTACATCAGGTTCGAAAGAAAGTGAACAGTAGGGGAAGACAACACTCCCCTCAACATCGCTACACAATGTTCGCCTCGCACCCGCAACTGCCACCTCCCTTTAACCTGCATCTCTGTACATACGTACGTATATATATATATATATAGGGGGATATATAAATCCTCTTCTCCCCTTAACAATTCATTCCGCCAAAGGTTTAAGGGAAGAGAGCACAGCACAGCAAGAACTGACAAACGATGCTTCACAAACACTCTGAGAAATACCGTAACCCGCGGCTGTTGGTGCACAGATCCAAGTCTGCGGAACTGGAACTCCCTGAGACGAAACTTCTCTCGACGCAGCTTCAAACACTCACCAATGACAAGACGACCCCGACGTCTACCTCGATCCAAGAGACGAGGCAGCTCGGCCAGCGGTACACGATCCCGGAGCGCGGGATCAAGGAGGATGTCGCGTACAGTCTGATCCACAACGAGTTGACGCTGGACGGGAACCCGCACTTGAACCTTGCGAGTTTCGTCAACACGGCGACTACGGACATTGCGAAGAAGCTGGTGATGGAAAACATCAACAAGAACCTCGCCGACAACGACGAGTACCCGCAGTTGATTGAGTTGACGCAGCGGTGTGTCTCGATCCTCGCTCAACTGTGGCGCTGCTCGGAGGGGGATACCCCTATAGGGTGCAGCACGACGGGGTCCTCCGAGGCAGTGATGTTGGGGGGACTCGCGATGAAGAAACGGTGGGAGCACAAGAGGAAAGCGCAGGGCCGCGACTGTTCCAAACCCAACATTATCATGTCGTCCGCGTGCCAGGTCGCTCTGGAGAAGTTCGCGCGGTACTTCGACGTCGAATGCAGGCTGGTCCCCGTGAGCGCTGCGACGCATTTCTGCATGGACCCGAAGCTTCTGCACGAGTACGTCGACGAGAACACCATCGGGCTGTTTGTGATCATGGGGACCACGTACACGGGCCACCTGGAGGACATCTCGGCGATATGCCGGACTTTGGAGGAGATCGAGTCGCGGAACCCGCGGCTGGAGGACATGGAGATCCCGATCCACGTCGACGGGGCCTCTGGCGGGTTCATCTTGCCCTTCGGCTACGATGCGGAGCACCTGCGCCAGCTGAACGGGCTGGACAAGTGGTGCTTCAACAACCCGCGTGTGCAGAGCATCAACACGAGCAGTCACAAGTTCGGGCTGACGACGCCCGGTCTAGGGTGGGTCCTTTGGAAGGACGAGTCCCTGCTCCCCGCGGAGTTGCGGTTCCGGCTGAAGTACCTCGGCGGTGTGGAGGAGACCTTTGGCCTGAACTTTTCGCGGCCCGGGTTCCAAGTGGTGCACCAGTACTTCAACTTCATGTCCTTGGGGTTTGCCGGGTATCGGGAGCGGTTTAGGAAGTCGCTGTTTGTCGCGCGGGCCTTCTCGTACGCGCTGCTGAAGAGCGAGAAGCTGCGGGACAGCATCGAGATCGTCAGCTCCGTGCACGAGCGGATCCGGGACGGCGGCATCCCGCAGAACGTGAACGCGTACATCTCCCAGTTCGATGCCTTCAAAGCGGGGATCCCGCTCGTTGCCTTCAAGCTGTCCCGGAGATTCAAGGAGAAGTACCCTGACATTCCGCAGGTGATTGTGTCGAGCATGTTGCGCACCCGCGGGTGGATCATCCCGAACTACCCGCTACCGCGGTCCACGGACGACTCCGAGCAGTGGGAGGTGCTCCGGGTCGTGTTCCGGTCCGAGATGCAGCTGGACCTTGCCCAGCTGCTCCTGTTCGACGTCGAGACGGTCATCGAGCGGCTGGTGCGCTCCTACGAGAAAGTGCTCCGTCACCTGGCGGCCGAGCAGACCGAGGAGGAGCGGCGCGCGTTCATCTACGACATGCTGCTCACGCTGGCGTCCCCTGGGGGCCCGGATGCCGACGATGCCGACGAGCACGAGGACGCAGCGGCGGCTGCACGTGCAAGGGAGAAACGTGCGCACCTTGCGGAGCGCACCTCAAGAAACTACAGGGGCACTTGCTGAACCTCCCCCCCCCTTTTTTGGGAGCGAATCTCCCAGGATTGCGCTCGTCTCCCCGCCCTCCTAGCCTCTATCTTCTACATACAGTACCCAAACGTCCCTCCCAACACCACGCTCTCCGTTATCGGCTCGAGGCGGGCACTGCGGTTCGCGTGTCCCAAACGGGCAACCGACAACAGGAAAAACCCGCTTTGCCAAGCCCTCTGCGCGGCCCAAAAGGGGAACCGGCGGCCGGATTGGGAAAGCGGGCAGGTGTTGCCATATTTGCCCTTTCGGGAAACGCGTCCTCGAGGCTCGAGGGGGGCAGTGGAAAATTCTGGCATATAAAAGGAAGGCTGGGCGCAGCAGGGAGGCAGAGTCCTTTGCCCTGGCTTCCCTGTTTGGCTCCCAGGAATATTGTCAAGTCGTCAAACACTACACACACACACACACAAACATGAAGTTCTCCACCGCCCTAGTCTCCGCTGTCAGCCTGATCGGCTTGGTCGCCGCTGCCGACAACAAGTCCAACAGCACCAAGTCAAAGAACGGTGCTGTCGCCTTCGCCGCCTCCAACAACGCCGTCAACGCCGGTGTCGTCGGCGCCGCCGTCGCCGGTGCCTTGGCCTACTTGCTATGATACTCATTTCGGAACAGGACTAGCAGCATTTTTTATCTCTACATATAAAGCCAACGATCTTTTATACGAGTTTCTTTAACTTAAAAGAGCTTATTTAAATACTATCACTGGTATAATAATAATAATAATAACTTCTACTACTGCCACTGGTACTGGCGAAGAAGGGCGGTGTTACGCTGCACGCTTCCCCTATATCGTATAGTATTTTTACTTTACTTCTCCTATGCAGTTGTATATATATAGTGTGAAGAATAGCCGGACTTTGCTTTGCTCGCTTGCTTGTTCAATCGGGTGGTTCCCCCCTCTCGACGAGCAACTTGAAGAAACTTGGGTGGTCAAACCGGCTCCCCGTGCGTGGACCGCCCTGTTCAAGTGCACGCCGCCAGATATCCTCGTAGAAAATGCCGAACACGCTCGGGGAGTCTTGGAACTGGTCCATCCCGTGCGACAGTTCCCGCAGCGACACGTTCGTCTTCGACCGAGGGTACTGCACCTTGTAGTTGTGCACAAACCGCGTGATGAACTGCTGCTTCTCAGACAGCTGCAGTTGGTACCACCGCTTGTAACGCGTGGCCACTTGCTCACTACTCGAGGACTCAGCCAGCGGCCCGCACTTCCCCACCGCAGGCCGCACAGTCTTGTAGAAGATCGAGTGGAACCAACGCATCGACACACTCTCCTGGGTTCAGACAGCCAGCGTGTTCGGTGTAGCCCACCAGATTAAATCAAGTATTTTAATGTTACATTATTATTAACCGCTGAGGGAAGATCTAACGTCCCCGGGGGGGGGGGGTCGCTGCCCCAGCTAGCTGCTCGTCATGCAGGTCATCTCCAGTGCCTCCTCGGTACCGTCCTGTTCCGCATCGTCCAGTTTCATCTTCACCACGTACACGGTGCTCCCAACGATCAGAAACATCCCACACCACGACCACAGCGGCGGGAAGTGATGGTACAAGAAGATATCCCAGAATAGAGCGTACACAAGCAGAGTGTACGTTATCAGCGAACCTCTGCCCGCACGCTCCCGTTGGATACCCAACGTCAACAGGAACTGATGGTAGAAACCGGACACCCCAAGGTTAGCGAAAAGTAACCACTCCTTCCACGTGTGTGGGATTTGGAACCGCATCGAGGGGATCACAAGAATCCCCACAATAGACACGACAAAGGTCACCAAGGAGAAATAGCTCACGTTCATGATCGCATGCGCTCGGTCACCAATGTGCCTTATAATGATGTACACACTGCCCATACCGACGGTGCCCCAAACGGCAACCAGAGTCGCTAGCAACCGCTCCCGCGGGTTACGGCTCTCCACAGATTGATCCGAGTCCGGGTCAAAAGTCGGCGGTCCGAAAAGGAACGGCGGCCTCACTATCAGCACGACACCAATGAGGGACACCACGCAACCCACGATCTCCATCCTTTGGATTCTCTCATTGAGAAACAACCACGCCATCACAATGATTAAACTGGGCTCAAGAAACATGATCAAAGTGGAATCGCTGATGGACAGGTACATCAGCGAAAAGTACGTCCCAAACACGGAGAAGAACCCCATACACCCTCTCAAAATCAGCCACTTCCTCACGGAACGCTCACCAAAGGGCACATCCGGTATCGTGTCCCGGTTGATGTACATATACAGGAGGCAGCCAAGGTACGTGATCGACATCCGTACTGCCAATATCTGCAGCGGTTGAATCTTCGTTTCGGATCCAGGGTCCGTTTCCAATACTTTCGTTGACACAACCATCGAAGAGCTGAAAAAATACGAGACCACGAGAAGAATAAGGCCAACGTTCGGATCGATATACTTTTCCTTGAATGTGCGCGTTCGACGGTCCAGATTAAACGCCGGAGGGGTCATTGGCAAAGTGCCTGTTTTGTTCGCCTCGATATCGGAATCGTCGTTGTCAGACATCTGGGCAGCGGGGGACAAAACCCTCTTCAAGTTCCCAGAGGAGGATACCTGCTGCATATTTGTTTTGGATCCTATACCACAATTTGCTGGCGTGCTAACCTACAAGTACGAAAGCAAAACCGACGTTGACTCAAGGATAAGAGTCACTTCATCTCTCCTAAAATACTAACTTTTTTCCCCGTTCATTAAAATTTATTATGACATAAGAAGAATAGTTAAAGGTACACACGTTGAAGAATAATAATTGAAGGTTCATGACTGGAGCTCTATATATATAATGGCAATTGCGCACTCACAGGCAGTATAAAATCAACAGGAATAAAGAGTGAGAGGTGGGGAAGAAAGGTAATAAAAATACAGTACTGTTTAGCGTTCAATATCCTCCAATTGTATCGGCGGACCCAGTCTCTGCGCTTCAAGCTCATCGCCGTCTTGTTCAGAAACGGTGCTTGGTGTGTCTGTATCGTCTGTAACGGTAGGGCCGCTATTTTTCAGTTTCACCACATACAGCGTGCTGCCGATGATGATAAACATCCCACAGACAGACCAAATGGAGGGTGGATGGTGGTACAGCCAAACATCCCAAAAGATCGCGTACACCAACTGTGTGTAAGTAATCAGGGAACCCCTACCGGCCCTCTCCCTTTGAATCCCCATGGTTAACAGGAGCTGGAAACAAAACCCGGAGATACCAAGGTTGGCAAACAGCAGCCATTCCTTTGGGGAATGCGGCATTTGGAACTTCATTGATGGGATGGTTAACACACCTATTGTCGAGACGATCAGTGTAATCAGCGAAAAGTAGCTGACGCTCATAATGGCGTGTGCTCGGTCCCCGATAAATCTGATGATGATGTAGACGCTGGACATCCCGAAGCAGCCGAGAAGCGCGACCAAAGTGGCGATTAGCCGCTCCTTTGGATGGTGGCTCTCCACTGGTGATGGATCTGCAGAAGAATCGAGTGCGTCCGCACCAAAGAGGAACGGCGGTCTAATAATCAGCACGACCCCTAGCAGGGACACAAAGCAGCCGGCAACCTCGTATCTGTGGATGCGCTCGCGGAGGACGGCCCATGCGAGCAATATCGTTATACTGGGCGACAAAAAGGAGATGAGCACGGAGTCACTTATGGACAGATACATCAATGAGAAGTACGAACCGAAGACACCAAAGAACCCAGTACAGCCTCTCAGGATAAGCCACTTCCTGACTTTAGGGTCGCCAAAGGGCACGTACTTCACCGTGGCCCTGTTGACGTACATGTAAACGAGGCACCCAACGTAAGTGATGGCCATCCGTACGACTAAGATCTGCAATGGCTTGATCTTCTGTCCCGCGACCGGGTTCGTCTCTAGCAGTTTCGTCGATACAATCATCAAAGTATTGAAGAACTGTGCCACAACGAGCAGTATCAGTCCGACGTTCGTGTCCACATACTTCTCTTTGAATTGTTTCCATTGCGACACCCGCTCGAGGTTGAAGTGTGACCTACCGCCGCTGTCGCCGCCGCCAGCCATCCCCTCGAAAACCTCCTCATGTTCCTGTTCGTCATCCGCCTCGGCAGTTGAGATCACAATGGGCCTCTTTGTCGCTTGCGGCGTCGATCCGGGGGTCTCCACTTTCTGTGTTATCCGCGGCGTCCCGACACTCTGCATCGTCAACTCTCTGCAACCAGTGCTGTTCATAACGGAGAAGTGAGAACTCTCGGACCTTCAAAGTCGCTGCAACTGCAACGAACTGTGGTCTTTTAGGGCTTTGAGAACCGGGGAAAAAGCCCTAAAAGTGAAAAATATCGCAGAGAAGAGCACACCGTTGGGCAGGTTGGGTCATCGCATCAGTACATTGGGATACGAGCAGCGAGGGCAATGGTGCTGGTATCAAAATGGGCAGATGCTCCGGAGGAGGAACCCTCTGAGCAGAAGCCGAGGTCAAAGAAACATGGGTCGCGGGGCAAGCGAGACAGTGGGAAACAGCAGAAAAGTGAAGGAACTGGTCGCAGGAGTCGAGGCACTCCGAGCGGCCCGCAGGGTAGGCTCCCCGGAGTGAAACCCGTAGAGAGGCCGCACACTGCGCCGTCCGTCCTACCGACGCTTGGCGGACACACGATAGGGATCCCCGCAGCAGGTGACGCGGAGAGCAGTGGCCGGATGAAGTCACCGGTGAAGCGTGGCAGCGAGCGGCCTGCCACCGCACCTTTGGACAGGGGACAGAAATCCAAGGCCAAACCGGCCAACGATCCAAAGAAGGCGGCACTTTTGAGGGAGAGGATAGAGGAGCAGAGGAGGATTTTCGCTGAGAAGGAGCGCAAGAGCGAGCAACAGAAACTGCTCGACGATTTCCTGAACGACGACAGCACGTTGAACTGGGCTGACGACATCGACGAGGACGACCAACAGGAGGCTCTTCTCGAGGGGATTGGCTCTCTGAAAGTATGACCCCCCGCGAGGAATGGCGGTATACATATTATTAACTACTCTTAGTGAGTATAATGGTGTTATGTATTGCGTTTACGAGAATATGTAGACATTTGTATGATCTAAACAAAAAAGGAGGAAAGACACTCCGCTGCAGGTTACAGACCGGTTGAATGGCTCTGACTATTTCTTAGCTTTAATGCCCATGATCGCATTTGGTACGTAGCACAGCGGGGCCACGACCGCCACGGTGAGCAGCCCGTAGAACGGGTACAGCAAAAATGGCGACCTTGGGTGTCTCCACCAGAGCGGTTTGGTCGACGACTGGAATATCCTTTGTAGCTGTATAATCCTGTTAGTCATAGCGTGTGTGTGTGTGATTGCTTATCTTTGCACTCTAGTAGCACCAACCCCTACCCCCAGCTGGTCTACTGCGAACCACAGCGTTAACGTTTTTATACTGATATTTTCGCCTTTGACTCGAGAATCCGTTGTCTCCGGAGAAGAGCCAATCAGAGCGGAGAATGCGGTTTTGTATGGGAAGAAATGGTCACGTGCTCCCTCCTTATGTATGGGTCTCTATTTACAAGCGGTGCCGCTGCGATGCGCGGTGATGGAGGACCTCAGCCAGCGGTCCATGGTCGTTAGCACCTGTGCGAGCTGTTTCTTGGAGTGCCGTCTGCTCTGGTGCGACTGGACAGCTTTTGCGTGGACGAGCTGCCGCAATTTCTCGCTCTGCTCGTGTCCCTGCGGGGACCTCTTGGCAAAGTACTTGATGTGGGCACGTAGTTGGCTCACGTTGCGTGTCGTGTTCGTGTTGCCCTCTGATGCAGCAGGGTTGGCAAGCCACTCTTGTAGTAACTGCTCGAAAAGCGGGGCATTTAGTTTCACGGTGGCTAGCTTCAGATATGTCATGTAGTAATGGGACCACTGCGCCGGGTCGCTGCTCGCGCCCAGTGCGGCTTTGCATTTCAGTAGTAGAAGCTCCGCGTTCTGTAGGACACCCACCTCGACGAGTAACTTGGACACGTTGATCATGTCACGGTAGCACAGGGAGGGGCCGAAATTGCGGAGGAAGGAACGGACAGCCGTCTGTCTTGCACTCGTGTCAGATAGTTTCAGAACGTCGTACCGTAACCACAACGTCTCTACGGAAAGCGGGATTGCCCCCGGGTACAGTCTCTTCATTGTTGAGTCGAGCACCTTCGCGAGTGGTTCAAAATCTTTGTTCATGCACAGTTTCAACATTTGGAACATAATCTTGAACTCAGGTTTCAACTCATCCCTGATTCTCTCGAGGAAAAGATCCCTAGCACCTACCATGTCCTTTTGAGCCAATTTGGACTTGAATTCAGTCAGTAACGTATCACGCGGGTCCTTATCAAGATAGTTGATGATATCCCGTAGCCACCAATTCGATATCATGTAACGCTTGTCTGTATGAATCAGTGTAATGACACGGGTCTTGAAATTGGTACTTACCCCATGCGAATATGCCCTAGTAGCGCAGTTACAGATATCGTACAGGACATCTCGGTTCAAAGAAATCTCCCCATTCATTATCCGCTTATCATAAAAGGATACTAGGGAGGCCATGTCCCGCTTTGCAACGAAATACTTGGCCACCATGGAATAATGCCTCTGTTTCAACACCAATGATGGTTCACGATCTAGAATGGATAATATCATATCTATGCGCGGCTTGTCCATCCTCTTGACATAATAATGTAATAGCGTATCGAAAAATTCTTGCCGTATCTCCGCATCTCCTGTTGTCTTAACCGCTACATTATAATGTTCCAACGTACTAGTGTCATTCAGTTCAAATAGGTTATAGTACAGTACTGTCAATTCAGAGCGAAGATTTTGTAAGTAGCCCGTACTCCGCACTCTTTCATTAGAGACGAACCTCTTTAACAAATTATTATTCGTTATTTCGCCGCCACCACATTTCAAGTATATTCTATGCACCAATGCCAAAGTAGCAAAATCTAGGGGCCGGCCCTTGCTGTTCCACATTTGGAAGAAAAAATCAATGTTACCGTAGTCGTGTCTATTCAACAGATATTTCAACAACTGATGAAGTTCCAATGAACCAAAGGAGAAAGTGTCTTCATTATTTACAATTTGGATGAAAAACTCTTTGGCTAACTGAACATTCCCATTGATCATGAACGCCTTTAATCCCAACAGTAATGTCTCTGGCTTGAAGACTCCATTTTTAATATACAAGGAAAAGAATCTTTCGCAATTCCAATAATTCTTCAACGCACCTTCACATTGAATGATCAATTCGATTAGTTGCGCATAATCACTTTTATTTTCGCGAAACTTCTCATCTTTAAGATAGTTCCGGTACGCGTAGTAAACGCCATGCATTTGATAAAAATTGTTCTTGGCCCTCAACCCTTGGAATAAGATCAACAATTGAGATGTGTTGAATATAGTCCGGCGGTTTTTCAAACGGACAATGACAATCCCAGTCGTACCGGGATCACCGTCTCGAAACTCTTCCTCCCAGATAATCTTGAATGTCTCGTCGTTTACAGTAGGAATTCCAAACATCTCCCCGCCACGGTTCTTATTGTAAACCACCAAAGGCTGTAAATTGTTCCCCTCGTTAGGTGAGCTGCCGTGTCTTCGTATCGTATCAATGAAACTATCTCGAACCCATCTCTCGACCTCTTCATGCCTCGTCGTATCTGTCGGTCGCTCATTAGTTTTAGCCACCTCAGAACTGTATCTATTTACAAAAATGCTGGGTGGTGTTGTCTGAAGCCTATTAGAATATAATGAATAATGGTGAAATACAATGGTCCTATGATATCGCTTAACATAATATGTTACCAGTCTATATCGTATCATGAGTTTAGGTGCCTTCTCACAGTATTGATCTTGTAATTAGCAATTGCTCAAAGTCTTAGATCTATCAGTTTCATAGCAATGTTAAAATTCAGTAGGGTATGTGAAAGGTCCTATTGGATTCCCTAACGTCAGTCAGTTTTGGGAGCAGGTAGCCGGGAGCAGGTGTAAAGAGTGAAGAATATAGACAGGTAAGAATTAAAGATCGTAACCAGAAGAAAAAGAAAAGAAAACAGCACCTCTCTCACGGATCTGGAGACCTAAGCGGAATGAAGGAGTACAGTTGGTGTTGACTCTACTTGCTTTCTACTCAGGAGAGTTGAACAACCTACAAAACCTTCAAAAATGTAACAACTTTATTTTTCTCCTGTTGTAATAGTATATTTTTCCTCGATATCTCGAGTGAGTGAGTATGTGTAATATATACAGGAGGATGGAGCTAATCGTACAAGGATTCAAACCTAGTAGGACATTTCAGAGCTTCGCTTGTACTTGTATCGACGATCGTAGTGAAGAATGTCTCGTGATTGGGCTCGTAAAATGTTTCTGGAATAGGATTGTCCGTGCTGTCTACGGAATAGTATACCCCAGATAACAGAGCCAATCGTAATTTAGGCAAGTACTGCACGATGTGATACATGTACCCATTGAAGAAATGTGAAATACATGTGGCGAGTATTGGGAAAAAATTCTCATTGAAGTGGCATTCGTACTCTTGGAAATGTTGGATATTTTCAAACCCGTGGAAATCCCACAACTGGTTTTCTGGTGCCAGCCGTAGCGTGTCCAATTCCCATTCTACCCGGTTGGTGTCGGTTCTTCGAGCCAAAATCTCCCCCACGTATCCTAGAAACACCGGTGGAATCATATCGGTGAATCTGCCCTTATCTTCAGGATAGTACTGATGATTCATGAGGTACTGGTCGAAAACTGGTAAATACGTCTTACAGAAATCACAGGTGCATCCGTTCCAAAGCAAATCACACACAATAATTTCGTAGGGAGATATTGATTGTAACATCCGAGGGACAATAAGCTTCTCTAACGAATATAACCTCGGTAACACGTTGTCAAACAGCTTTCTTCTTCTTTTGTAGTTCCCATCCACCGTATCCTCAGCAATACCGTTCAACGGTGGGTCATGCTTGAGAGCTAGTACCTTCAATTTCTCCCCCACATTTGGAATGTTTAGCAGAAAATTGCACATTGCTAAATCCCAGTCTTCTACTGCGTAATGATGACCCTTGTTCATCAATGCTTTTTCTATCAGTCCGAGTTGCTTCAATGATTTCAGATGTGGCGCTAAATCCAATAAAAAGTCTTCATGACAGGTACAGTCCTCAAACGGGCAACAAAATGTTATCTCCAGATTGGAGAGTTTTTCCAATTGCATATATTTGGACATATAGTTGACAATCATCTCGTGGGCATCGTGACTGAAGTCGAAAGGAGCATGGACAAGATCCAACTTCAAAGCCGTTAATTTGGAGAATTTGACTGACTCGGACTCCAAAAACTGGAATAGTCTGTATGTTGAAAAAGCGTAATCATTGACAGATATGATTAATTGTTCGATCTTGGTATCCAGTGCAGTCAGCAAATCATCTCGAAAAAGGGAACCGTTGCACGGAATCGGAGCCTCATTCGCGACAAGTTTTAGCTCACTGACATTGGGCATTGCACTTATACTTCCAAGCAAGTTAAAATCAAATATGTCAATGTGTTTCAAATGTTGTAATTGTAAAATCTTCTCGTAAAATACTCGCAACAGTTCATTATCCCTGAGTTCCAACCTCTCCACATCCCCTATATCAATTATCCGTGCTATCAGCTTTCCTAACAGTATCCGACCTTCTTTTACGTCGTGAAACACATTTTCTTCAATGATGAATTCTTTGATCTTTCCAATATGCCCTGACTCCAACAGCAGTTCAATTTTGTCATATAGAAACATATCATTCTGATTATAAGATTTGATAGCAGATCTGTATCCGGAAAGATAAGTAATACCACAGTCCAAGTAACTTTTTTCAGTTCTTAGAATAGGATGCTCAGTAACTCGTATTTTGGCATATAATTGGTCGATAGCAAAAGAATCGTGGAATTCCCTGCTGACCAGACTCAAGTTGACCATATCATTTTGGTTAAGGAAGAAACCAACATGGTTCAGTACTGATAATAGCCCCTCCCCAGACATGCTCTATTTTAGCGTGTCCTTTTCTTC
Source organism: Huiozyma sinensis (assembly GCA_030705205.1). Lineage (NCBI taxonomy): Eukaryota > Fungi > Ascomycota > Saccharomycetes > Saccharomycetales > Saccharomycetaceae > Huiozyma > Huiozyma sinensis. Next base: position 77,600 of record JANIWX010000020.1, read on the forward strand.
TTCCCTCCTTCAGTCACCTATGATTCAACAAAATATTGTAACATAATCAAAAAAAATGATCGTCTAAATGATTAACGGGACATTAACACCGAATTTTACTTAAAAATGTACAAACGGAGACGAAAAGGGGACTAATATTCAAATATTAGTGGGTGTGCATTATGCTCCTTCAGAACCGTGTCGAGCACCTGTAGCTCAGATAATTCGTTTTTCTGATCCAACAATGCTCGCAAGACAACTATCCTTGAGAGAACATCAATATCCGCGGTCCATTCCAAGGAATTATCTTGCAATTGCGAGCCAGACATATGACGAATCACCTTGGTACAATATGATGTGGCATAGGTTCTCAAGGATGAAGCAGAACTGAGATCAATCCCTTCCAACATATCAAGATATTGGAAATTTTGTTGAATGTCGTTTCTATATTGGTTATCTTTCTCCACGTCAAATAAGCCTTCGAAGTTTTTCTTCCTAGCAAATATGTCATTCTTTTCAAAGAACTCTATGATTCTCTGAGTAATACATGCACGCACCTCATCCTCCCGGAACATACCAACAAACTGTTTGCAAAACCTCTCAGACGTTACCATAAAGTTTTGTGCAGTATGCCAATTTGACAACATCATCACATCTCTGTTTAAGTAAGCGGCAGCGCTTTCTCTCAGATCAATATCATCGTCACTTAGAAAATTGTGGATTTCCAAAAGCACTTGAGGCACTTTGATATTCTTGCTACAATTTATCAAACTGGCCAATGTGGCCGACCTATACGACTCACTGGCCTCATCACACAAATACGGTTGGAGAAACTCCAGCATTGACTGAGCTTCCTGGTATGTCTTAACACATTCACCCAACAACGTTATAGCATACAATCTATAAGATTCAGCATGTGGTGTCTTTAGTGTTAGCATTAGATCTTTCATACCAAAATTCTGTCCACATTTTTGTAACGCCTTCATTACATTACCCTTCAAGGAAATCAACAGTTTTGGGCTATCAAGAAGTGACTGCAAGCTGGCGCAAATACGGGTTAGTTCGGTACCCTTTAAACTTTTCGTATCCCATTCTTCGATGACGTAGTTAATCGCGGAATTTTGCACCTCGTAGAATGGACACTCAAGAGCTAATTCGCACAGCGGTGGTTTATTCTTACTCTTTTCATTTCTTAAAAGGAAAGATGCTACCTGGGCAAGACACAATTGCTTGCTTCCGTCAATGCAATACTTCTCGGATTCCTTTAAAAAATAGTTACCGAAAACGGACACAATCTTGGTATACTGGAAATCAGTTACATCCGCGCGGTACTCTTTGAATATTGTATCGACATTCTTGAGGTACGCTTTTACTGTAACATAGCACGGATTTAACGTAACGAATTGATGTGCACTGCTTAGGATAAAAGGGATAAGCTCAGAACTGTAAATCCGTTTATCAAGCAAATGGGCTACCACCTGTAAATGGCCGTGTAACTTGTTTTGGTTTGTCAACGAAACATTTGTTATGGTGTTGATACAAATTCCGTGAGATTGGTCCACGAAAGAAGCTAGGACTTTGGCGGCAAGTTCTCGTATTTTCCAATTTCCATCGCCTAAGCAGTGCGTCACTGGAGGGATGAATACATCTAAGCCATCGTAACCCGGTGTCTGGTTCAAGCGGAGCAACAGATTCAAAACCAGGAAAATAGACTCTACATCCGTTTGTGTTTTTGTGGACTGGTCTAAAATTGATAGTAAGGTCCCCTTAATACCGTTATATCTGGTAAAGAAAAGACGAGCACCAATATTGTTGTCAGTTTTGCCAAATATACGATTCTGCAAAGAGGTAAACAGCATCAGTGAGCAGTTCCGTAAGGCCCATATATCAGATGAAAAGTATTTCAAAGACCACTCTAATCCAATGGGGAAATACACCGTGCACGCATGTGACAGCTTGGATTCAATGAAAATGGCCTTGATGCAGTTAAACGCATTGACCGCTGGTAAATCTAGTTTATCCTGATGATTTATCTCGGAAGCACTGCTGATGATAGATAGAAGTTTGTCAAAAACAGTTTTAAGTTCAGGCCTTTTTTTATCTGTTTCGGTCGCCAGTATACTTGTTATCAAAAATGGCAGCCCACCTGACCGTCTCGTTATATGTTGAGTCTTGGTTTCCAGTGTTTTCAATATTTCATCGAGCCAGTTGGTTAACCGTTCAGGGATTCTTTCTCTGCACTTGTAACAAAATATTTTAAACGTTGGTAGAACCGCTTGAAACGCACCACTGTGGCGAATGTTGAGCAATTGAGAGATGAGATGCTCTCCTAGGGGTTCCAATTGTGAGTCGCTTAGCGGGTACCGGGTTAACAGAACATCCAACAAAGCACATGATTCCTTCACCGTTTTGAACGAGTACGTCAGTACAGTTTGGTCTGAAATTCCTGAGCCAAGGTATTCGGGTGGAAGTAAAGAATCGGAGGCATCGTAGCACATTATGCCCTTTACAACTTCCCACGCCGCGGCAACTTGCTCCAAGATTGGATCAAGTATCACTTTTGGTATGTCATCTGAATCAAGTGCACATAGGTACAGAGCTAGAACAGTACAATGACCGCTAATCTCATTCTTCAAATGTACAATTGGGTCTTTCTTTACTCTTTGATTTTCAGTTCTGAGTTTGTGTACCCTGTCCTCGATGCATTTAATTTTGTCTAAAGAAATACCGAACAAGAACGAATTCAAGGATGCGTTGGTTTCACTGTCTTGATAGTTAGCCAAATTTTGTTTTGTTCTTGCCATGAGAGCTGTCACATCAACAAGCCCATCTAATACTTTTTTTGATGTTCCACATTTATTTGCGGCAAAGAGCAATGTCTTGGAAATTTGGCGAATATCGCTAAACCTATTAACCAAGTTATCCAGCAATAGTCGTAGTAGCGTAACGTCCGTGATTATATCCATACGGAAGGGCCAGACAATCGGGTTCTGTTTATCAATGAATTCTGCTGGGATATTAACATCCAAACCAATGCTGATTAGATATCGAATAATATCAAGTGAAAGCAGAGACTCTTGGTACTGAACCCCTGGAATAATATTCCTCTTTAGCAGTTTTAGCAGTTTTGTCAAAAAATCTTGATAATTTTGGAGTTGTAGTTTTATCTGTTTCTGTTCCTCTGGGAACTTGTTTGCCTTGCTGAGTTTATTCATTGTTCTGTTCAACCCGTGCGCAGAATCCCTGATCCTCAACACAAATTTCTTAAACGTGCTTGAAAACGAGTTTGCAGATTCTATATTGCTGTCGATAAAGAAAATTGCGAGGTGTTCGATTATAACGTCGAATACCGCTGGTTGAATAGGTTTCGATTTTTTGCTTGAATATGTCAAGAGTTCAAAAGCTGCAAGTTTAAACTCATCGACGTCCAATAGTTCAGCGACTGTATCCATAGGGATCAATCTGTCGTTGTGGAACGGTTCCTCCTCAATCGATAACTCTTCTCCAATCCTCAAAACAAGCAACAATAACGACGGGTCATCCTTGCTAAGGTTGACATTTTGAAGAAGCTGAATGAACGCTTCACTCGGTGTGTGTTTCAACAGGGGGGCAAGGAAATAAAGCTTGATCAAGTTTGCTGTTGCCGGATCTGCCATGTTTACGGATTTTCTGAGTGGCTCGATCCATATTTCTACCCATTGCGGTATCTTTGCCGTATCTTGACCAAGATGAATCTTGTACACGTTTATTAGCAGATTGACTAGGCATTTCCCTATCGGGTTGGCGAGGGAGTCCGTCTTGAATAGTTGGAAGGACTCGGCAATGAAGTTCGGCTGCCTTTCCAAGATGTGATGCATGTTTACTTCAAGAGACAGCACTTCGATCAAGTAATACTGAACTTTCAGTGTGGACGGGACCTTCAAAATTTCATCGGACCATTTGTCCAGCATGCAGCAAATCTCTTTGGACCCCTGCACGATCTTCAGTAGCCCCAAAAACTTGTCGAATAGGCTCTTCAATGCGCTGATCAAGGGCGGATTCCCATCGATCCAGAAATCTATAATGTAATTGAAAAGGAAGTCGCAATTTGCGGGACTCAGCACTTTGGTACGCAGAATCTGGGAAAATTCGTCTTTGTGAGTCGTGAATAACTTTGCCTGTAGCAATTGTGCAGTTCTGGAAAACCAAATTGAAAGACAGTCTACTACCAATGTACGGTATTTATCCGTGGCACTGACAGTGTTGGACTTAGTATCCCTGCTCGTGGCCCTCAGCGCGGCGACGAGTACTTCAAAATCATCGGTGAATCTGGGAATTATTGCGTGCTTCGCTGCATCATCTTGGGCGAGGATTTTCACAGGGTTGCTTGCAATTAGAGTTTGTTTTATCTTCGCAACATCTTCCCCCGAGGCAACATCCATCGTAACACACTGTCCCAGCTTTTCAACTCTCCAGTTCCACCCACCAAAAGGACCATCGCAGACCCGTCTCATGTTTCTGCAATAAAACAAAAAAATACCAAGCGATATTGGCAGTGACGCATGGGAGTTCCCCACGGTACGATGTTACAATCAATGAAAATATTAGTTGATGTATATGAGGAGTGGTGTGTCAATAATATATAGGTCTTTTTGTTCTATCACAAACGAGCAATTGCACTCTTCTCCCACTTAGATGTCATCGATGTCCAACTCTCCGTCATCCTCGTCGTCATCGTCATCGTCCGCGTCGCCAAACTCGAAGTTGACGTCCTCGTCGGACTCGAACCCGAAGTTATCCGTCTCATTGATCTTGGCGTTCTCGGGCAGCTCACCTTGCGTCTTCAGAGTCCTCGCCTCGTCCAAGTTGTACTTGTGCACGACGTCACACTGGTCGTCCTGGAAGTCCCTCAGCGACACAAGAATGATGTCACCTTGGCCCATCCACACCTTCTTCCTCAACTTACCTCTAATGTGTGCCATCCTCTTGTTGCCGTCGAAGCAACTCGCCTCGACCCTCCCGTTACCCAGCATCTTCGTGATCTGCGCATACTCCTGGCCCTCGTCCTTGTAGATCAGCTCCCGCTTGGGTCCGTCGGAGACGTTCTTACCTCTTCTCCCCTTCTTACCACCTTTAGTGTTCTTCTTACCCATGGTCTGCTGTGCTGTCTTGCCTCTTGAAGAGACGACGCAACCGGCAGAACAGCAGAGAGAGAGTGCACAAATCGTCAGTTTTAAAATTTTTCACTTTTCGATAAAATTTTTCATCAAAGAATTTTCAATGCGTCGCGTAGTAGTAGTAGTAGACTACATGTAGTAGACTAGATGTAGAAGCAGTAGCAGACTGATGTAGTTGAATAGGGTAGTAATAGAGTAATTGTAGTAGTAGACTAGTAGTAGAAGACTAGATGTTGATTAGGGGTAGTAGAATACATGTTGGTTAGAAGTTGTAATTGAATAGAGGTAGTAGACTAGTAGACTAGATACATAGACGCGTTCACACTTTGGACAGCTTCTGCAGGATATTGAAGAGCCCGTTGAGCCCGTTGACGTGTTCCAGCGCGTTCGTGGACGTGACGTTCCCGTAGACGACCGTGTGGCCGCACTGCAGGTGCTCCTGTTCCATCTCCTCCTTGACGAAGTTGAACACGGGCTCGATGATGGGCGACGTGGACCCCGTGATGCACGCAAAGTCGATCGGCGTCTGCGACTTGCCCTCCTCGACCTCCTCGGCGGTCTGCGCGGGGGCGCTACCGGCAGCGAAGTCGTCGTCAGCACCTGCAGGTACCGTCGCACTGTTGTAGTAACGGAACAGGAACTTGATCGCCGTGAGAGAAAGCCCCATCTGTTGCACGTACACGATGTTGTTATGAACGTACGCGTGGATGTCTGACTCGCTGAACACGGTGTTGATGTGCGCGATGGCGTCGCCGACGACACTCGCGACACGGTCCTGGTCCTCCGCGTTCTCCGTGTGGAACCGGATCATCGACTCCGAGATCTTGTAGTAGGAACCGGGCAGCCGCTCCACTTTGTCGTCGAAGATCTTCACAACCTCGTTCTTCCAGTCGATCTGGTCCACCATGTTGTGCCATTTTTGGCCGTCGACCTTCACGTACGCACCGTTCTCCGCAATGAGCCCTAGATTAGGTACACGGTTGTAAAGGATCTCCATGATCGATTTAGAGAACGAGTTGATTACGTAGACGATGTTCTTGGACGCAAGGTCCCCCAACACTTTGATCATGTACGAGGTCGGCGGCTGCGAGACTTTGAACAGGAAAAACTGCTTGCTCGTCTTATTGTAGTCCCTGAGCAAGTTTTCGTACGAGAACTTCGCCACGGTGGTTCTCTCCTGCGTGTACTCCCACGTCGAGTAAATATTTTGGAAGTTCAACTTGATCCAGGACTCCGAGTCATTAGAGATGATACTCTTCATCATCTTCTTCCACCGGTACTTCTTCTTCACTGGAGAGGCCTCGAGACAGGCCTTGATCTTGTGGGAGACGTCCTTGATGTCCCATGGGTTGATGAGAACTGCACCTTGCCCCAGAAGCGACGCACTCCCCGTGAACTCGCTGATCATCAATGGAGCGTTCTTTTCAATCGTGGAGACAATGAACTCGTGGCAAGTCAGGTTCATCCCCTCACGCAGCGAGTTGACCCAGAACATCTCCGCCTCACAGTTCAGCGCGAGGTACTGTTCGAAGTCGAGGTCCTGGTGGAGGAACACCACCGGTGGGGACGCGCCGATGTGCAATGGCGCGAGCGAGTTGATCCTGTCGATGATGAGCATTATCTGTCTCTTCAAGTCCATGTCGTTCTCCTTCCCGATGCAGATCTGCAACAGCGTCACTTTGCCGAAGTAGTCAGGGTTGTCCTTGAGGAACTGCTCGAAGGAAAGCAGTTTCTTGATGAGACCCCTGATCCTGTCCAGTTGATCCCTGCACACGATCAGTTTGACTCCACCCCACCGTTCCCTGATCAGTTGTCTCCAGTTGGCTACACGCTCATCCTTGATGACTTGCAATTGGAGGCTGAAGGGGTCGATCCCGATCGGGATGGACTTGACGCAGGTGATCTGTCCGTTGTATTCTATCTCCCTGTCTGGGACCGTGACATCGGCCATGAGGATCCTGTTGCAAGTCTGGAGGAAATGTCTCAAGTACTCCTGCGTTTGGAACGCGACGAAGTTAGCGCCAAGGATCCCATCGAGGATGGTTTCACGCTGCGCTAAACACCGGAACACCTCGCTGCTCGGGAACGACACGTGGAGGAAGAACCCGATCCGCGCGTCGGGCAACTCGCGCCTGACCATCCGGGGGACGAGCATCAAGTGGTAGTCATGGATCCAGACCGTGTCCCCCACTTTGTACTGCGCAAGGATCTGTTGAGCGACCATCTCGTTCAACTTGACGTACTGCCCCCACGAGTGCGTGTCGAACGCCTTCATGTTCGGGTTGTCCGGGATCTGGTAGTGGAAAGTGGGCCACATGATCTGCTTGCAGAAGTTGTGGTACCCTCCATCGAAGACGAAATCATCCGGTAAGATCGCGTGGCACCCGTACTGGTCCGTGAGCGTGCGCTGGATCTCGGTCAGGACTTCCTCTGGGATCTCATCCGTGGGGAGTCCCATGGTGCCGACCCATTGCACGGACTCCTTGATGGTCTCCTCGTCGAGTGCCTGGTTGATAGCGTTCTTGAGGGACCCGTTGCCCTTGATCGTGTCTACGATCTTCCAAGGAATTTTCTTGAACAGTTCTTGAGACGCCGCTTGAGGGTTTGCGGACTTGAGCTTCAGTTTCAAGTCCAGGTTCTTCTTAGAGAACCCTCCGAACTTGGGCACATTGTAGTGGAGGTCACCAGTGGGGGTCTCATCTTCAGCGACTTTCTTCTGCGGTTGTATTTGCGCTGGTTGAGAAGGAGGTCTGCGCTGCTGTTGCTGCTGCTGCTGCTGATGTGCGGCCCTGGACCTCGGGGTGACGATCGTGGGCGGTCTCCCGTCCTTGAGCGTGGGGACGTTCCCCGAGGACATCGAGTGTTTGTTGAGGATCGAGTGTTTGAGCAAAGATCTGTTGACGTTTTTGAGCAAACTTGCCGTGGAGTCCCCCGGCGGAGCCGCCACTGGCGCTGCGATTCCCGCGGGGCCGTGTGAGTTCCCACCCTGGGGCAGATCCAGCAGCGAGGTGGCGCTGTTTGAATTGTACGCGGAGAAGAAGTTCTCCACGGACGAATTCTTTGCTGCATTCCCTGGGACGGGTTGTTGCAGGGGCTGCTGCTGCTGCTGGGACACAGCACCACTAGCTGGAGCTCCGCCAATCCTGTAAAACGGCTTGCGATGCTTCGGAGTATTAGCACTGGAAGCGTTTGCGGTCAGATTCTTCATAAACTCATCCGAGGACATAAGTTGGTCAATCGCCGTGGCAGATTTGATCCTGGGCAGCGTGTAGTTCTCCAACAGCGAGTCCTGGGACTTGTTCCGAATGTCCTGGTTGAGCGCGGGCGACGCAGACCTCAACCGCGTGAGCTGTTCAGGGTCTATGTCGACCACGGAATCGTCCAGCGTCTGCAACAACTCGTCGTCATCGACCTCAAACTGCGGCTGGTATGGCAGGAACAGCGACGCTACAATAATCGTCATCGCCCTGTATCTCTGTGTATCTGTGCGTGTGTACCGAAGCACAAGCAGCAGACAGGAAGTGGAATGGAAGCAACAGCAACACCCCCCGCCACCCCCATATATATATATATATATATACAACACACTCCGAAAGAAACAACCCCTCGATCTGACCCCCGCGTCGCTACAGGGAGTCGGATGGGGCTGGGACGGGGCGACGGTGACGGCGGGGTGCTGTGCGACGCACACTGTCACTGGGGCGGTGGTGGTGATGGTGGGGGTGGCGGGGTCCCGCGGGTCGTGATGGCAACGGGGCCCAGGGACATGGCTCTTGTTGCTGGGGGACGCTGGAGGTACGGCTTGGGGGTGCATCCCTGGGAGGCTCACACGGTGTACTGCGGTGCAGTCGGGCCCCAGAGTAAACGTGAACACTACGAGCGGGTGCTGCAACCGCAGGGGGCGGGGGTGCTTCCCCAGGAAGTGATTGACGAGTTGCCAGATCCGGTACCGTTGAGGTTACTGCTGCCACTTGAGAGTGGCAGTAGTAGTGGCGGGCCCATCTGCGTCGGTGAGGTCGGGCTCGACAGGGCGCGACGGCTTCACGTCCACAACCACACGTACCGTGTCGATCTCGCACACCAGACGGCCGTACTGGAACACTGTCTCCTCTACGCACGTACACACTCACTGCCAGTGTCCCTCCACGTCGTGAGATGCCAGGAACTGGCGTGGGAGTGCTGCACAAGAGTGCTCCAGGGGAGCAACGTGCGCGTCATGTTGCATTCGTACAGTGGGTCCCTACAATTCCTACAGACCCATTGGACGGTATCGTTCCCGGGACAGCAACTGTACGTGAGTGTAGGCCCTGGAGTATCACGCAAGATGGACTACACTCCTGTACCGCGCAGTTCCCTCCTCGTAGAGACGGATCTGTTCTTGGATGCGTCCCGCGAAGAGACGATAGCCGAGGCAGACGCTGCACTCGCAGAGACAATCCAATGGCTCGCTAGCCAACTGGGGGAGGACCCCTCACTGCTCAGCAGAACCATCCGCAACAACTACAACACCTTCTACAACATCGTGTAGCCCACCAAACCTCTCTGTATATCTTATATACAACTGCATCTCTTTTTAAACAGTACACTCTCTTGAAGGTGCAACTGGAACTGCGCAACACACAACTCCACCAAGCAATGGCACGCCACTCCAACAGCGAGTCCGACTCGAGAGCAACGGGACCCTCGAAACAGCAGCGGGGGGGGAACAGTAACGGCCCTGCTAACGCCCCTGCAAACGCTTCCGCAAACACCAACGGCAACAGCAACAGCGCAAACAAACTCACATCCGCACAGCAGCAGTACCTGAAGGACCTCGTGCGCACGCACATCACGAACAACCACCCGAAGCTTGCTCAGGGGAACACAGGACCCGGTCAACCACTCGACTTCGAGAGGTACTCGGACGAGTTCCTTAGAAAGTACAGAGACACCTTTGAGTTGGACGTCGCTGATAACCTAACTATGGCTGGGTACCTCCTCGGGTCGCCCCTCGGGGAGAAGACTTTTTCCTACAAGAGGGACAGGGCGGACCCGAGAGGCCCACGAGTACAGAAGGCAGTCCTCGCATCCGCTTGTCAGAGACACTTCACCGCATACCAGGCCAAGGAACAGGACCTGATCTCACACTTCATCTACAAAGTCAAGAACCAAAACAAGAAGTTCAAAATGGAGTTTAAGAAGTGACCCCAGCGCTTTGAACCCACAACTACACATCAACTATACGTACCATACACTCTACCGTTACATATTATATTATTCACTAATCAAAACTCGTTGCACTCTTAGAAACGCAAGTAATATCGAACAAGTGATCCCATCCCGCTTCCTCTCCCTCCCCCACCCCCCCCCCACTCAACAGTACCAGGAATGAACTCCGCCTTGACAGCAGCTATCACGTTTGTAGTAGGGTTCCTCGTCGTGAAATGGTTCCTCAACAGCTCGGAATCTCACCCATCGACTAAAAGGCTTGCACCAGACCAACAACCGGCAACGAATGCAAACGTCGCGGCGGGTAGGGACAGGGCGAACCGTGCCTCGGCGAGGGCACTAGAGGTACAGGTCCAAAGAGTGCAGGCCGTGGCTCCCAGTATGTCCCCGGATCAGATCAGAGCAGCACTGAACCAGAACCAGGGGTCCGTCGAGACCGTCGTGGAGAGATACTTCAACGGCGAGTTCCCTGTTCAAGCGCAACCACAGACGGACCGCGGGGTTCAACCGGGAAGCGGGACCTCCTCGGACCCGAGGAAAAGATCCAACATCAAGCCGGACAACCTCATGGTCAAGTTCGACGTCCACGACTCGGACCAGTTCGACGAAACCGTGCCCTTCAACGAACTTGACTTGAAACAGAGAAAGAGATACATGGTGTGGAAGGCAAGACAGACCATGAAACAGACTTTGCAGTCCGATAAGCAACTCGCATCTCTAATAGACTAACGCACTCACACATACATATATGCAATATATATAAGCACTTTTACAAGACACATACGACAGTCCCCGGAGGCTCCCCGCCGCCGCCGCCGCCGCCATCTAACGGTCGCGTAAGATATATGTAGACATCTGAGCCGTGACTTGCAACGTGGTTGTGATTTTGATCGGTGGGCCAGTGTACCGCTTCCACACGATGTTAGGATTCTCAGGAATCCCGTCGACGATAGCATTGACGTTGCGAGCTACCGGCGTCGCGATTGTGTCAATGGGCGGTAAGACCAAGTACCGGTTCAACGCCGTGTAGCAGCTTTCTGCATTTTTACCCGTGGGGGACATCGATAAGTATAGGTTCAAACTTACCATGGCATCGTTGTCAACCACGTCTAACGTCTCGATCCCAATCTCATGCAGACAGAAATCGAACTCAAATGTCAAGGAGGCATCGTCGTAGAATTTCTGCAAGACAGTAAGAAACGCAGAGATATCTTTCCCACCAGTTAATTTACGGTTGCCCTTCCAATCACCGATATGTTGCTTCCAAATAAACTCACGAAGTTTTGTGATGGGTATCGACAGCGATTTATTGACCAAGTTTTTGATTTGAAGGTCTTGACCGTTCTTGTACACGGTGTTCTTAAGATGAGCCACCGTTCCATTCAGCAAGGATATCTGGTCTTGTGATCGGATGCCATACGCCAGTCGCTTATGCGTCCAAAGAAGGGAAAACCTCCTCTCTCTTCGCGTATTTGTCAAAGATCTGTTGTGCTCACTGATAAGATACTGAATGAACTTCACCTCCAATGGAACAGGTAGGAAACTGGATTCAGGCGGTACGGGGACAATAAACCACTGTTTCAATTCGGGCCATTTCTTCTTGTTTGCGTTCTTGCTGAAAAAGCTTTTGAATGAATTGACCTGATTGATCCGATCGTCGTAGATCGTAACTTCCTCTATCTTGTGGTACGTCTTCAGAAAATCTTCGAGCAGGTCAGTTTTATATTTGAGCGTGGACAGTGACTTAATGTCGCGTTTCTTATCAACTTTCCTAAATTTCTTCAAGCATACAGCGTTGAATCTTAAACTTATTTCCAGCTCAGGGAATTTCTCCAGTGTTATCGCCAGAATATCCTCAAATACATCTTTGAAACGATTCTCCTTCCTCCCTGTCAGTACAATGGATAACGTATCTGGCGAGGAATTGGATAACGCAGCCAAATTCAAAATACGCTTATTCCAATACAGAAAGGGATCCTCGGAGCTCTCCAGTATTTTTGCTGCAACCTCTAGGGGATAAGAATTGTCCCACCATCCCCCAACATTCTGCGCAGTGTCTGGCTGCATCACACTACCGTAGAGTCGCGAAGTGTAGAGCGCCTCGTTGGGTTTCGGTGACCTGAAAAGAGTGTTATCGAAGTCGTACACATGCAGTTTTTTCACCTGCAGGATACTCATCTTTGGTTCCAATGCCCTCCCATCTAAACTGCACCATCTCCTAACGGGGATATGCTCCATCAGGTCAACCAAGAGGCGAGGATCTTTGTTTGCACCATCTGTTCGAACCACCATCAACTTGAAATGAAAGTTGTGAAAAATCGATGAGGCTTTCAATGAAGGAAGTTGCCAGTACCTCTGTTGATTCGGTAGTAAAAGAAGTACGATACATGCATCATGTTGCACCGACAAGCCTTTAGACGATTATCGTTGCTTCGCTCACACTTACAAAGAGAAGCATCCTTTTCTACGGTTTCTCGGGGGGCCAAGTTCTCCCTAGACTATAGGCTGTACCTTAAGATGCCCAATGGCGAGATTGGATCTTGGTTCCACGATTTGCCTATCGGTATGAGTGGGAATACAGTCAATATGCTCGTGGAGATTCCACGGTGGTCCAATGCAAAGTTTGAGGTGTCCAGAGAGCAAGAATTCAACCCGATTATGCAGGACTCGAAGAAGGGGAAAGCTAGGTTCGTAAACAACTTGTTCCCGTTTAAGGGATACATCCATAATTACGGGGCAATCCCGCAGACTTGGGAAGATCCAACTCAAGACGGTCTTGATGGCCTTAGAGGTGATAATGATCCCATTGATTGTTGCGAGATAGGGTCCGCTATATTGCCCACAGGTACTATCGCGAGAGTCAAAGTATTGGGATCAATAGCGCTAGTTGACGATGATGAGCTCGATTGGAAGGTTATAGTTATCAACGAGGAAGATCCCCTCTCTGCAAAGATTGATAGCCTACATGATGTGGAAACGTACATGCCTAAGTTGCTCGATGCAACAAGAGAATGGTTCAAAAATTACAAGATTCCTAGTGGGAAACCAGAGAATAAATTTGCTCTCAATGAACAATTTTGCGATGCAGAGCATACAATGGGTGTTATTAGGGAGTGCCATGACGCGTGGTCAAAACTAGTTAGTAATAATCTTGATACTAAACTGAATGGTTTACCGTGCACCCGCAGAGCGGGCGAGGAAATGACTCTAGATGACGACTTTCATGAACCAGTAGGGATTCCTAATGAGGTTGATAAATGGTACTTTATTAAAGACGGGAAGCTGACCAATTGATGTACGCTCTTAAACATTTACCTGTATATAATAATGGTTTGTCTGTCTCATTTTCCCAAAAACATCTTTCTAAAGTCATCGTTGGACATCTGGGGCTTAGCGACTGGCTCTTCATTTTTCGTTTCCGTAATTGTCTGTGGTTTCACCTCCAACAGAGCATGTCTCTGATGACGAGTAGGTTTCCCTCTCCCGCTGTTTTTCAAGTCGTTCACTGAACCACAGTTGATTGTTTTGTTTTGAAACGTTGTGTTATCAAGCTTCATAATACACCTAGCCGCTACTTTATCATCATTGCAATCTACCAATGCACCTTTTAAATCGGTGACAAGAAATATCTCCTTTATACTCTCTGTCCCTACAGAACAACTATCTTCGAGAAGAGCCTTGATTTGCTCTTTGGATACCCTGTCTGACAGTGGGTATATCGAAAAGATATTGAGAGATCTACCGCTGTTGCTATTGTTGAGAATGTGTTTAATTTCCTGTCGCTCCAAGTACGACTTGCGATCTGCCAGCGCAACTGTCATAGTCCTTCCGTTCAGGTCAGTGTTGTTCAATGATACAGCAGCGAGGGCCTCCTCGTGAGTTTTGTACGTTATAAATGCACAGGCATTCTTCAACTCCCCGGATGTTTCATGATCAGGGCCCTTTGGAATACGGATACCTTCAATGCTGCCAAACCCAGCAAACGCCAGTCTCAATTGTTCCTCGGTAATCGTCTGCGCATCCAAGTTTCTGATAAATATTTCTCTTCTCTCTACAACGGCAGCGTCTGTTCTTTTCGTCCTCTCCAACGGGTTCGAAACCTTCACTACAAGGGAGTACCCATCGATATCTTTCCCATTTAATGCACTGATAGAATATTGAGCATCTTCAGGACACAACAAATCAACGTATGCGAACCGTCTGTTTGCGTTGAATCTTAAGGACGGTAACCTCACAGAAACGACAGATTTGCCGATTTCAGAAAACAGTAGTTTGATATCTACTGCAGTGTAACCGGGCGGGAAGTTCGTGATCCATAGGGTGCTATCTTTGTAGATCGAGACCTCAATACGTTTTGCTCCGACTTGCTTTAAAGTTTTCGTTAACGCACTTAGAGTCGCGTCATAGTTGCAAAATTCTATTTTGGATATCCTGGTTGTCTTATCCTCAGATTCACACACATCGATGTGCTTAATCTCACCACAGTCCTGGAATAGCTTCCTTATTTTGTGCTGGTTGGAACTTTTAGGTAGATTCCTTACTATAACGCAATTCAGATCCCTCGATCTCTTGTAGTCTTGGTTAACTCGTTTATCCACCTTGGATGTCCCCTCATCATCGTCTGGATGCCTCCTCTTTGTTGTCTCCGCGAGACTACTCTTCATTTTGGTGTGATGCCCTTAGCGTTGCGCTTTATGACATACTAAAAAATTTTCCTCTAATCATTCACTAATATATATCGAACTCATCGATGACATTAGATTAGTAGTCTTTCGGTGTTTGAAGACACATTGGGCGCGGTTTTGAGTATGGCTGATACTGGTACAAAGGATGTTAGAAGGATAGACAGCAAAGAATACTTAAAGGCTTATGGGTGGAAGGAAGGTGAGGCGTTCAAGACAGGCGGCTTGAAGAAACCCATTTTGGTGAAACACAAGAGAGATAAGAAAGGTTTGGGGACGACACCCGGTAATGATGACAGCGAGGCATGGTGGGAGAGACTGTTTGACGGCCACTTGAAGAACTTGGATGTGACTACAAGTGAAAAGAAAGGCGAGGGCATTGTCTTTAAACAGAACAAAGCTGTTGCTTCCGCTGTATCAAAGCAGAGTTCCCCGTTATACCAGTGGTTCGTGCAAGGTGAGGGGTTGAAGGGCACCATCGAATTGAAGAGGGAAACAGAAACTTTTACCAACGTTGTGGTGGGGGACGAAGAGAAGAGTAGGAAGAAATCGAAGAAAAGCAAAAAGAGATCAAGAGACTCTGAGGAGAAGGACAAGAAGCATCACAAGAGGCACAAGAAGGACAAAATCAAAGAGGAGAAGAAACGGGAAAAAAAGCATGCGAAAAAGAAGCACAAGAGCGAGAAGAAGCACAGAAGCGAGAAGAAGCACAGAAGCGAGAAGAAGCACAAGATAGAAAAGAAGCACAAGAAATGATAATGAAGATTAAAACGTATTCATCATTAATGCAGCATATATATCTATACATAAATTCATCACTATATCCATCCGTCCCCATACTTCTATAAAATGACTGTACATTACTTTGGTATATTATCACCATTAATGTTATTATTATTATTACTATTATTATTGTTACAATGTCGTCTGGGTAGTGTCACTAAACAGTCTGCTATGCCGTACTCGTCCTCGTCTACTTCAGCGTCCTCGTCTAGGTACGGTGTGAATTTCCGTATTGGTAGTGTCGAAATATCCGGTGGTAAATTTCCTTTCTGTCGTTGTTTCTGTTTCGGTCCGTTCTTTGCATCTTTCACCGCCGCGCCCTCATCTTCGCCGCCATTCCGACCTCGTTCCCATCGTTCTTGATTATACTTGATTAGAAGAAACGATTTTTTGTTCAAGTTGTGTTCTACATCATTACTCTGGAACGTCTTCAGCAGATTCCTCTCCTCGGTGTTCAAGCTTGCGTCATTGAGTAGCCGTTTGATTGGGACGTATTCCCTCTCCTTCATGGTATCGCAGATAGCCCTCAAATGCGGCGTTCTGTCATGCTTATATCTAAAATGCTTCAGGACCTTTTTCGGTAGCTTGAATTGCTGTTTTCTGTACTGTTTCGGTATATCGTGGTACAACTCCAAGGATTTCATATAGATATCTTTCATATCTTCGTTCATCTCGCAAGCGCGCTCGATTATGTCATGGTAGGTTAGTTTTGTACTTTGATTTGCCCTTGTAGTATCGTCACGTTCCTGAACAGCTTCTAAATCGGAGATATGTCTCACTGGTGCCTCAGGGTCGTTAGCTATGGAGATTTTATTCTTTTGGGCAATCTTGTGGTTTAACCCTGCGAAGAGATGATCCAACTTCCCAATAACGCGGGAGGAAAGCTCTGCGGGCATCTCACATTTATCAACATCCAAGGAGGTGCCTGCGATGCGCGCAGATTTGCTCAGACCTTGCTGCCAAATGGCATTCATCTCGATGTTTAAAAGGCCAGCGGCGTGTCGAAGTGTTCTTTCAGATACTTCACCAGGTCGTATCGGATCGTCCACCACCTCTCCCGCTGGTTGGTCACTGCCCCCTCGTTTCGTGGGGGCGTCTTCGTATATCGTATCTGTCTGTGGGTTTATCACTGTGTGCTCATTAGGCCAACTGACCCAACTGTCCTTTATATTATGTTGAATGAATTTGTTAACCTCGTACGCATGTTTCCGTTCGTTTGCCCTGCACAGCAGCTTCTTCAAAAGAAATGACGAGTACAGATGCAATGGGAGATCATTCCTATGAGCATACTCCAAAGTTGTGAGCAATTCATGAGCGCTGTCAATGGTTTGTTGTTGCTCTCGGTCTATTTTTTTCGATTCCTTGTCATCGCCCGCAACAGAGTCCGCATTCCGTCCGGGACCGTCCTCGAGTCGCTCGCTTTCTCCAGCAGAGGTGTCATCACTCATGCTGGGAATCTTGGGGAAGAAAATGCCACCCTGTATGAGACTTACCAATGGCGTATCGGAACCACCTCTTCTCTCATACTTCGTCTAAGCAATTGGATAATTTTCATATTTTTTTCTTCCTATTACTATTATTATTTGGTTCACCTCTCGATGCCTCGTCCTCTGCGAAGGACAGTTGGCGATGAGCACCATCTCTCTGGTGGGGGTGTGGATGATCCGCGTGTGGTGGTAGTCGGTGCTGGAAAGAGAGTGTGTGTTTGTGCTTTATGTTTGTGCTTGCCTTTGATGGGTCTTGGTAACTGAACTACGATAGTCACTGAAACTAACACACCAACTAGCAATCCACCTTCCTGCCTCTTGTGATATTAGTAGACTGCACGGTGCATCGTTTCTGCCAGGCAATACTGTCTGTAGCCTAGCGACCTTTTGAACGTGGCCATCGGGACCTAAATTGATCCGGCAAGAATCACGAGTCGTTCTCCGAGATCTCGGCCGTGGCTGGTAAATCTCAACAGGACAAACCCCACGTTGAAGGACTTCGCCAAGAGGTCTCCCTCCCTTTGCCAGCTGGGGCAACCTGCTCTGCTCGAGGATTGTATATAAGGATGGGAGATCTTTAGTTTTGACTTCGAGTTTTTGACTCGACTCTCGATGTTCTCCCAATGTTGGTACAACGATTTACGAGGGCAGCGAACATCAATGGCTTTTCTCAAGGGTGTTGAACCCATTGCTTGGAAGGACACGAAGTTGTTTGAGCCCATTAAAGTAGGGAATGTGCAATTGGAGCACAGGGCCGTAATGGCACCCCTTTCAAGAATGAGGGCCGAATACCCGGGTTTGATCCCAAACAGGCAGCTAGCCCTTGAGTATTACGACCAGCGGTCCAAGACACCTGGTACTCTGATTTTCACAGAGAGTGTCATCCCATGCGCACAGGCAGGCGGGCATGACCACGCACCCGGCATTTGGACGAAAGACCAGATTGACGAATGGACAAAGATATTCAAAAGGATACACGACAATAAGTGCTTTGTCTGGTTGCAACTTATCAGTCAAGGAAGACGCGGGTCCCCTGCAAACTTGAAAAGGGATAATCTACGGTTTGATGCTCCTTCTCCAGGTATGTACCTCGATGAAAACTCGGAAAGGGAAGCTAAAGAATGTGGGAATCCCTTACACGGTCTAACTAAAGACCAGATGAAACAGTACATTGCTGATTATGTACAGGCCGCTAGAAATGCAGTTGGGGCGGGCGCGGATGGGGTGGAAGTCCATTGTGCAACAGGGTTTCTTCTGAACCAATTTTTGGACCCTGTGACGAACAAGAGAACCGATGAATACGGTGGCACAATAGAGAATAGAATACGGTTCCCCCTGGAAGTTATAGATGGGATTGCCGAGGCCATTGGGTGGGAGAAAGTGGGGGTCCGTATTTCTCCTTACAGTAAATTTAATGGCATGTCAGGCAGTTCTGATCCGACTCTTCTAGCGACGTACGTTTTACTTTTGGGTGAATTACAGAAGAGAGCCAATAGTGGGAAACCCGCAGCGTATGTTCACATTGTGGAACCTCGTGTTAGTGCACCCCTCGCTGATTACGACGATGTTGCCGATGTAACGGGAACTAATGACTACGTCTATTCTGTTTGGAAGGGTGTGGTCATCAGAGCGGGCAATTTTACTCTACAGAAAGCTGAGACTAAGAAGGCTTTAGAGAACAATAGGAGTTTGATCGCTTACGGCAGGTTCTATATCGCTAATCCCGATTTAGTAGAGCGCCTAAGGGAAGGTCTCCCACTGAACAAGTACGACAGGTCCACTTTTTACACACACACAAAGGAGGGATATACTGATTATCCAACGTTCGAAGAAGCTATTAGTTTGGGATGGAAGTGATTGCTACTTGAACTATGCGAACAATAGTAGCGAACTTTTCAAATTGTATTGTTCAATGACTGTTTTTTTATTTAGTTGTAATCCTTGTGAATATAAACTTTTGATTTATAGTAAACTAAGAAGAAAACTACACATAAAGAAACAAAATGACGCAGAACTTCAAAAGAGAAGTAACAAGACAAGGAAAATAAATTGATTATTGAAGCCACAGTACATAAAATAGTTCTGTTTCTAAAGCATGGCGAATGACAATTGTAATTTGTTGGATATTGGAAATCGGGCTTTCGTACAATGTTACATTGCTTATCGTCATATAAAAGGTGAAAAGAATTCATCGACAATTATGTAGCTCTCCTATATAATGCGTATACGGGGGAGGAGCTTCCGGCGTTCGGCAGTGACCCTCTGCTGGGAGACCCTGCCACACCTCAAACATGCGTAGTGCAGCACCATTTCTTTGCTTCCAGCATAATTTTAAAACTCCTATATAGGAATTTTTCTAGGTTGATTGTAGGAGTCCCTGGATATAACTGGCTGGCCACTATTAATTATATAAACGGCACCGGGCACTGTGAGCCCGACTGAGGGATTTGTTTGCTAGGTGCACCCTGCAGATATTCCAAAACATATATAAACAGAACTTGAATAATTGTTTCAAGTCTTGAAACTTTTCTGAATATGAACCAACGAAAAAGGACGGAGCAAGACTAATTCTTCAACTAACAATTATGCTAAGGTAGAACTTACGGGTAGATTAATGTCAGTACTTTGCTATTAGGGAATACTACAGACCGCTTTAAAAAAGCCAAAAAAATAAAGGTCCTACCCGGATTCGAACCGGGGTTGTCCGGATCAGAACCGAAAGTGATAACCACTACACTATAGGACCGAACTTCGAAAAAATGGATTTTAGCACATTCTTTTGTTCCACAAATAACATCACGTTCCTTCAATTAGATGTTTTGTTTAAACTGTGAGACAGGACACCTTGTTCTGTATAATTGATACCGATATACTTATAACTATTGAAAATTTTATTTGGTGATATCAGTGGCTTAATAAACACAATATTCAGGTTGGATACAGCGTATTTTGTTTTCCAACTGATATGGATCTTGTATAAGTTTACCTCACACTCATAAAGATCTAATATTAAAAGGGACTTAGCTCTGTTGCCACAGATATTGGAGCACAACCAAAAGATACTTTAAAAATACACTTCTTCACGTTCTCGCTTAACTCTAATGTGTTATTTCAACTCATCTTCGAAGTAAAACTTGCCTTTTATGGCAAGGTGGGAAGTAAAATAGGAGCAACCCTTTAACGATGCTGACCCGAGCAGCAAACCAGTTCCCCCACTTAGTACATTTCTTACCGATTTGATAGTCATAACATTTTATTTCATTGTTAAAACAACATACTGTTTTATACATAAACATAATAAATAAAGAAAGAGAGTTGTACAATTGCCTTTGAGTTACAGTACATCCACATATGAATGAAAGAAACTAACTTTTATCAGTGGCGAGAAACCAAACAATTTGAAGCTAAGATGGTGATAAACAAAATACGCTGTGAAACGTGATCCACTAATCGTACTTCATTGGGGAGACTGGAGCGTCCTTACCCAAGTAGGTGCCGAACACTTTGTCCCAGAACCAGTTAGAGACACCGAACCCCAATTGGTAGTTTTTGTAGTGGTGCTCTAAGTGGTACTGCTTCAATTTCCTCATGAACTTTGGCATCTTCGAGTGGTGTAAGAAATAGTGGATCAAGTCGTAGCATATGTAGCCGAACATACCGCCTGCGAACCCGGCACAGGCCACGTAGTGGGGCAACAGTTTGAAGACCAGTTTGTAGAATGGAGTGCACAGGACGACGAACAAAGTTGGTGGGACGACTAGACGGTAACCGTCCATGGGCAAGTAGTGGTGTACACCGTGGAGTAAGAAATGGATGGTGAAGGCGACGTTGTTCTCTGGTAGCCAGTCATCGAAATGGAACAGGAATCTGTGCAGGCAGTATTCGATCAAAGTCCATACAAACCCACCCAGTGCGAAGAGCATCAACGCGAAGATTGGGTGTATCCCCTTTAACGATCTCCCGAGGAAGTAAAGGACGACGGGCCCCCAGACAATGGGGACGACGTACCATGCGGTCTTCGAGATTGGTTCCAAGAAGTTCCCAAACAGCGGGGCGGAGCCCTTCCCGTAGTGTCTTGGTCTGTGGATTTGGTCGACGTAGAAGTCCTTTGTGAAGTTCCCGAACAGGACTTGAGGGATTAACGGCTTTTCCAAGTCTAGGAAATGATGTTTCTTGAAATCACGTTTTGTGTCCGTGGCAATACTCAGTTTATCCTCCGTGGGCAAGTCCTTGACGAAAGTGGAAGAGTCGAAAGTGTCAGCGCCTTCCAACTTGACCTCTACTTTGTGGTCCTTGTTCGACAGCAACTCCTTCTCCTCCAAGTCTGTCGCCAGATACCCTACTAAATGGTCATCCGCGTTCAACCCGGGGAACTCGTGGCTCCGGTCCGTGATATCCTTCCCAGCAAGGGACAGCAAAAGCTCCTCCTTCTCTGGACGCTCTCTGATATAAGCAGAGACGTCTACGACTTTCCTGCCCTGTACGACGACCCAAGCGTCGTTCTTCTGGTTGTGCGAGGCAACCGTGTCCTTGCTGACCAGTTCCAAAGTCTTGGAATTGCTGCTCATTCTTGCCGTGCGGGGGGAGAATGATGTGTGATAAGTGGTGCTCTGGGGAACAGACAGAACCAAGACCAGCAACCGAACTACCTCGACCAAGCTGGCTGGCCTTTTTATACCGGTGCACAGAGACGACGCGCACAAAGAAAACCTGGATTTCCCTTTTCGGCAAAACGCGATAAATTTCTCGAAGAAAAGCGTAAATCCTCAGAATATTACCGTTTCGGGAAATTGCGTCACTTTGGACGGTGGCCTCGAGGACGTCGCTATACGACGCAGGCAGCAGCAGCAGCACCAGAGGGACACCAGAGGGACACCAGAGGACCGTGCTGTTGCTTACTGCATCGCGGCGATAGGTACACGGTCTCAGTGACGTTCTCACCCAGTTGTTTCCCCCTTTCCGGGCTGCAATTGCGCGGTTTTTGTGTCTGTCTCGAAGCAGCTTCCCGCACCGGGCGACTCTCCGCGGGCTTCACGCTGCAATGCGGGAGGCACGGTTTGCGCCCTCGTTTAGCGGGGTTTTGTGCTTACTTGTGCAATTTTCCTTGCATAGTGAACACACCGTCACACCTGTAGAGAGTACTCGTTGGTGACCAATCCACCGGCAGCAAAGTAGAACAGTAAAAGCCCGACGGGCAACAGCACGTAGTAGACCGTGTTCCAAAGGGACACAAGTGCCGCGCACCTCTTTGTTTTCGCCGGTGTCAGGATCGTGAACTGGAACGTCGTTTCAGAACCCTGCGGGAACCCCATGAAGTTGCAAAACGCATGTAACACGATACACGCCCACAGGTTCCCACCCGTGCGCAGGAACACGTAATTCGTCAGCGCACCAAATACAGTAGTGTACAGCATCTGGAACGTAACGGTCACCCCGATCTGCCACAGGGTCAAAGTCCCGCTGGTGGACATCTCGTAACCGTGGTGCAAGTGAGCTATCCCAAAGTAAACGGAGGGCTGCCACAATAATCTCTGAAGCGTCAGGGGACCAGCTTCTGGACTCTGCAGAGAGATGCACGTAGTGAGTAACATTGAAGTGTACACTAGCTCCTCACTGATGGGACCGAACACGTAGTTTCTCACCCCCCACACGTCGTTGAATTGGCTCCACAGATTCGAACAGATTTGCTTCGCGCGCACACCAGTGAGGACTGCACACAGAACAGCGTCCGTTAGGGGACCCACGTACAGTAAACTGATCAGCACGAGACACCGCCAGATGTCCCGCACGTAAGAGGCAAGATCCCACTGTCCACCCCGGGCAATGTAGTGGCCCGGAACGATCCCAAGATCGAGAAACGCGTTTTTGAAGGTCGCCCCAGGGGGGGAACACAAGCTGACCACCAGCGGCACGACGACCACGTTCAACGCGGTCACTTTGACGATCTGTCTCATCCGCGCCTTGATGACCCGAGGGTCGTCTCGCTTTGTCTTGTAGTCGGACACATCCTCGGACGCAAAATACAGCGCCAACACGTACGAAACGGAGATGTACAACAGCAAACAGAGCCTCAACATCGTGCCAGCTTCAACGTCGTGGACAGCTCTTGTCTCTCTAAGTAGCCACTACAACAGCAATTGAGATTTAGAGATTAAAAATTATTATGGATAGGATGCCCAGTCCGCAGGAACGACGTCCCCGGGATGGCGAGGCCCGCCAAAGATGTATAGCTCTATATATTATAAGGAGGTGCATCTATCCAGTCAGCACTCGAAGTGCCGCACGGTAACGGGGATCTTCAATTCAACACTGCCCGCGTGGTGGAACTTGATGTGTACTTGCACGCAGTAGAAACGGCAGCACAGACAACTCTCGAAGCTGGGCACGAGCGTCTCCACGAGGTTCGTGTTGTACTCCAGATTGACATTGATCTCCCGCTCAAAGTGCGCGTCGGCCTTCTTGACCCACTGCCGCACAATCTGTTCTGCGAATTTAGCGGACGTCGGCTGCTTCACATGAGGTAAGTGTGGTGTATTGCTACCACTGTTCGAGCCACTGCCGCTACCACCGCCACCACCGATCCCATGGAGACTAGTCTTGGACGCAGTCGGAGATATGTAATCGTCTCGTAGCGTATCTGTCTGCTTCTTGAACACGTGGCCCAGCGTTTGCACTTTCACCTTCAAATTCGACAGACTCTCGACGTTGTTGTACATTGAACTGGGGATGAAGTCCGTGAATTGCAAGATCCGCTGTTGCGTGATTCTGCTGTTCTTGTTGTACAACTCGTTCAACTTGTCTCTGTTCTCTTTAAACTTTACGGCGTAACTCTCGATCTTGTCCAAATACACGCGGAACTGCTCGCTGATGTTATGGATCTTGTCGCTGTTCATCAAAAGCGACGCGTTTAACCGTATGGGCACCGAATTCTCGGACATCCCTGTCACTATCACCAACTCGGTGGTCACAGATTGGATCTGCGGTGGCTCGTGCTCCATGCTATTATTGGATTGGAGACACGTGAGGTTCAACGTGAGGTTCTTCAAAGGGGTTTTCTCCTCTTCTGTAATAGAGTTCCTCATACGCTCCCAGTTTTCTTGTGCGCTTCTCGTCTGCTTCTCGTACTTGTTCGTCTTGCGCAAAAGAGACGGAGACCAATAGGGCAAAGAGTTCACGGGGATCTTTGACGCGACGAGGATGAGTCCCGATTTGTCCGTCTTTCTCGGCTTTTCCATGCTCGCTGTAGATCCACCAGTCGTACTGCCATTCGTGGAGGACAGTGTTTGTGAACTATTGGAACGGAAACCTGCAAACAAGCCTATCTTTGAGGAGGACTTGGACTTCAAGCGGTAGTTTAATTCGGACTCCACCAAGGGTTCTCTCGGCTCAGATTTTTCGATGTCATCGAAGGGTGACGCCGTTCTTTGGGTCAGAGTGTTGTTGTTTTGAAGTTGTAGTTGGTTCATTTTCCTTTCGAGGATACCTCGCGTGTCCAGCGCCACAGTGTCCTCTTCCAGTGTCCCCGCCAGTTCTGTCCCGTTGATGTCAGAATTTTTGATGGGCTCGTTCTTCTCCAATCTTTGGAATACTTTCTTCAGAGCGCTTAGCCGTTCCTCGATCAGCAACATGATGTCTCGCAGCTGTCGCGAGGGGTCTCTCTCGCCCACAGCGGAGGAATGGAACCCGAAGGGTATGAACCTGATATTGTACTCCCTTTCCTTCATTATGTTCAGCATCTGCGTCTTCATGTCCTTCCCCACGATCCTTGCGTCCACGGTGTAATTGACGGACAGATCGTCGTCAACATGGTCTAGCGTCAAGATGGGAGACCCCTTCGACCCCAAGTGGCCGCAGCCCAGCACATTGTTGACTTTAATTCCTGAATATTTGCAATTGTTCCTATACTTGTCTATCCCAAAACTGGGTGGCAGCAGGCAGTGAGCGAAGTGTTGCTGCTTGCATGTGACGTCGAGCAGTTGTCGTGGCAGTTTGAACACGAAGAATTTCTTGTACTTTGTGCCCGGCTCAAGGATCCTGTTGTTGTTAAGTCCCAATATCGTGTTGTCGTAGTCTACGGACCCTGGGAGCATTCGGAACCCGGTTCCCAAATCTATATTCGTATACGACCAGGACGCGCTGAGATCGACCATCCTCAAAAACCTTTTCACGGTTCTTTTCCCGCGTTGCTTGTCGATCACAGAGGTATAGGCCTCCAATGTGACGTAGAACATTTCGAACTTCAAGGGGACGGTCCCCTTGTTTTCTATTGTGCAGTACCCGTGGATCAGCGACCCTGAGGTGTACTCCTTGAGGATGGACTCGTCCTCTGGTTTCTGTGGAGGTAATGAGGCGTGTTTCGTGATCTTGATATCGATATTGATCGGTGTGGCCTTCTTGGGCAGTGTGTACAGTTTGTCGATGGCGATGTTGTCGTTCTCGTTCAGATCGTCCTGGATCATATCCTCGCTCACAGACCTGGGGGGTAATCCTCTAATACTGCCACCGTTTCCTGGTCCCACGGAGCTTCCCTCGGGCATGCCGATCTGCATGTGCTGCGTGGACAATGGTCGCAGACTGTTGATTGTCGATTCCATGGATAAAGTTGGTGCAGTTGTGGGCAGAAGTGTTCTGCTGAGACCCGCTGGGTCCCCCACGATCCCTACCCTGCTACTGCCACCACTACCACCACGTCCTTTTTGCAACTCTGCAGCTTCACCGTACGTGGGCGGGAAGTCGTGTCTATCCGGGTCGACGTTCCCCTGTGGTATATGCCTGTGCAGCGCATTGTACATTTCAAAGGAGGGCAAAACGTCCAGCACGAGGCTCTCGTCGTAATCGTCGTAGTCACCACCGTTCACAGCACCCTGAACGTGAGAGTGAGTGTGACCGTGTCGCTGTTTATCCTGCTTCGGATGGTCTATCATGTCCGCGTACCCGCCCCAGGGCGCCAACGATGGGGGCAGGGGTCCCATCTCGCTAAACTCGACGTCCCTGGGCCTCGGCGACTGGCTGATGTGTGATCTAGTGACCAGCAACTGCGGATTCGTGGCCCCGGAGGCATTGGAGCCAGGCGTATGGGGCCCGGCCTGCGCATGTGGGAGACTCCTCTGCAGTCGTCTAAGACTCGACGTGGACGCACTGCGGATCCAGGACGTTTTGGCACCTGTAGGTGCCCCTGCGGAAGCAGCAGCGGCAGTGGCGGCGGCCCCGCCGCGCTGCCTGCCCCTCGACCGAGACTCCTGTGTCGCGGACACTGCGGACCGCAGCGCGGGCCGCTCACTCGCTCCCGCAGCAATTGGCGACTCTCCAATCAACATACCGTCTCGCCCAACCGGTCCACACAGCGACGCAACCAGCTCTGACGCCCTCTTGGTAACATGTCGTCGTCGTCGTCGTCTTCGACTTCTTCTGAATTTCAAGTAAAAGTTACAATTCGCCACTTCGACGGACACGACTGGGGTACGATGGGGACGACTGCAACGCAACGAGGCAGCGAGATGGGCATCACAGTGGGTGTGAAGCAGGGCCAGAACAAATGGGACGTCGCGGTTGCGTCGGAACCGGGAGAAACGACCGTCGCGCAGTTTAAGGAACTCGTCGCGGGCGTCGCGGGCGTGCCCGTCGAGAACCAGCGGCTGATCTATTCGGGGAAGATCCTCAAGGACGCGCAGACGCTCGAGGAGTACAAGATCACGGACGGGCACACGGTGCATCTCGTGAAGAGTGGCGGGGCGAAGAGTGCTGGGAGTAGTGGCAGTAGTAGCGAAGCTACTACTGCTGCCGGTACGGCGGGCACTGCCCCCGCTGCTGGTGCCTCGATGGCAGCTGGTCAGCAGCCCGGGTTCAACCCTCTAGCGGACCTTACGAGCGCGCGGTACGCAGGGTACAACCTACCCATGCCCTCCGCGGATATGTTTGGTCCGGACGGCGGGTTGACCTCTGGCGGTGGGCCCGGCGGTCCACAGTCGCAAGAGGAGATCCTCTCGATGCTTGAGAACCCGATCTTCCAGTCGCAGATGAACGAGATGTTCTCGAATCCCCAGATGGTCGACTTCCTCATCCAGTCGAATCCGCAACTGCAGGCCATGGGGCCGCAGGCGAGGGAGATGCTCCAGTCGCCCATGTTCAGGCAGATGCTCACCAACCCGGATATGGTCAGGCAGTCCATGCAGTTCTCGCAGATGATGCAGGGTTCTGGTGCTGGTGCTGGCGGTGCAGACCCAAACGCATTCCCTGCCCCAGGCGGTGATGACACGGGGGCACCTACCAATACAAGTGCAAGTGCAGGCCCAGCGGGTGCTAACCCCTTCTCGTCGCTGTTTGGCGGGGCGCCAGCTCCGGCAGCACAACCGTTCCAGCCGGCACCAGGATTCGACGCGGCAGCATTCATGCAGGCGATGTCGCGCAGCGGCGCCACTGCACCACCAGCGGCGACACCACAGGATACACGGCCACCAGAGGAACGCTACGAGCAGCAACTCAGACAACTCAACGACATGGGCTTCTCCGACTTCGACAGGAACGTCGCTGCTCTCAGACGCGCAGGCGGATCCCTCCAGGGCGCCCTCGACGCACTACTCAACGGCGACGTCTGAGACGAAACACGTGAAGTACACGAAGCACAGCAAGCAGAACCACAGCGACGGTCACGACCACGGCCATCACCATCGCCGTCGTCACTCTAAGTATCGAATCTTTAAGTAAAACGAGTTCTTCAACTTGACGTCCACATCAACCACAAACGACAGCTTATCAAGAGGCGCAACGGCAATGGATCTGGTGACGCCGACACCTGTAGTGAGTGGCGCTGGGCTGCCATACCCGGTCACGGTGGACGAGCTGATCCCGCAAGTCGGGGACCGCGTCAGCAGGGGCGACAGGCTCTTCGCTTACAAGTTCTGGTACGTCGTCGAGTTGGCTGGCGTCGATGCGGTTGCTGAGGGGGACTCTGACAGTGCAGGGACCACGGCGAGGAAGTCCGTGAGAGAGTCCGTCGAGTTCTTCGAGAGCCCCTTCGAGGGCACCGTCGTGTCGTGGGACGTCGACGTCGGGGACGAGATCCCCGGCCCTGGCGCGCCGCTGTGTCTGCTGCGCAGACCGTGCAACCACGACGTAGTGTACAATGGGCTGTGTACGCTCTGCGGGAGGGAAGTGGACGAGTACGAGATCCAAGCAGCAGCGGCGGCCAGTGGAGGGGTGGGACCTAACCTTACCGTCTCGCACAGGGACACGAACTTGCAAATCAGCAGAGTCGAGGCACAACAACTGGACTTGCAATTGCAACAGAGGCTGCGGGCCACGCGGAAACTCGTGCTCGTTGTAGATCTCGACCAGACGGTCGTCCACTGTGGTGTCGACCCGACCATCGGCGAGTGGAAACGCGACCCGAGAAACCCAAACTACGAGGCACTCAGGGACGTCCAATCTTTCGCCCTTGAGGAGGAACCCATACTGCCCTTCTTGTACGTTGGTGGGAAGAGACCCGCGCCCAGGAAGTGCTGGTACTACGTGAAAGTGAGGCCCGGACTCAAACAGTTCTTCGAGAGGCTCGCGCCCTTGTTCGAAATGCACATCTACACTATGGCGACACGCGCGTACGCACTCGAGATTGCAAAGATCATCGACCCTGATAAGTCCCTCTTCGGTGACAGAATTCTCTCCAGGGACGAGAACGGGTCCCTCACACACAAGTCCCTCGAAAGACTGTTTCCCACGGATCAATCCATGGTCATCGTCATCGATGACAGGGGGGACGTCTGGAATTGGTGCGCAAACCTCATCAAAGTCGTTCCTTACAACTTCTTCGTTGGTGTCGGGGACATCAACTCCAATTTCTTGCCCAAACAGCAACCAACGATGTTACAGATGGGGAGGAGGTCCAAGATCAACGAGAGGGGGCACGAATCCAAACAACAACAGGACGATGCTAAGGACGACTTACTCCTGACAGATATCATGAACACGGAAAAGCAACTGCAGGAGAAGATCGACCAAGAAGTCAAACGACAGGAACACAAGCTCAACAAGGGGAACGCCGCGGGGGACGAACAACAAACACCGGGCCAGACAAAGGAGGAATGGACCAAGAAACTCGAGTTCTCAGCATCAGTAGAGGTCCAACAGAAAAACAGACCGTTGGCAACGCTACAGAAACACTTGCATAACCAGAAACTGCTCGTGGATAACGACGATGAGCTCTTCTACCTAAGAGACAGACTCGCAGATCTCCACGAGCGGTACTACAGCACTTTGGAAGAGAACCCACAGGACACAAATATCCAAAGTATCATGACACAGTTGAAGACGCGCGTCTTTCAAGACTGCCACTTTGTCTTTTCAGGACTCATCCCCTTGAACACGAACGTACAAGCTGCCGATATAGTCATATGGACGAACAAATTCGGCGCCACCACAACAAACGACCTCGACGAAACGACGACACACCTGGTCACAAAGACACCGGGCACGAACAAGGCCCGGTTGGCGAAAGCGTTCAACCCGGACATCAAGATTGTCCACCCAGACTGGATCTTCGAATGCCTGATCAAATGGGAAAGGGTAGACGTCAAACCGTACCTGCTGATCGTGGACGACCCAGTGTCAGAGGCACAGGTCAGAGAGTTCAAGGAGAAATTGGCCCGCCAAAGAGAGAGGGCAGAGAGACAGACTTCAAAGGCAGCACTTCTACCCGCAAACAAACCCGCGGAACCAGATATCGACCTCTTTGCGGGCGGGATATCCTGGCTCAACGATGAGGACGACGAAGAGATCCCCGAGGAAGATGAAGAGAGCGAAGAAGATGCTGACGAGTACGACGAGAACAACACTACAATGCTCGACGACGAGAGCAACACGTCAAAGGTCAACGACGACGAGCCCAAAACGGATGGAACCCCGGACAAGAGATCGCTGCCGGAGAACTCTGACCAACCGGCAGAGAAGAAACCTCGAATCCAGGACGCAGAGCCCTCATCTGAGAGTGACTCGGAACTCGAGGACGAGCTTTTGAATGTCCTCGACGACTAACCGCCATCTACTCGCCCTCCTTGCCCACAGTGCAAAAGACAAGAGCAAACGAGACATCATTAGGTACCAGTATAGACTCAACATACTCATCTTATGTAACAATAGCATCTCTTTCAATTTCGCAATTCACTTCAATTGAACGGTTGAAGGGTATATGTTCCAGAGGGCAGGCTTGTTGGAGTGTGGAGATTGCACAAGAGCTTGCGAAGGATGGACGAGGGTACGCTGCACATGCTACAAAATGCTCCTGAGGGTCTGCAACACCGGATCTCGGAATGGTTGAGGCTGGATAAGAACGAGGAGACAAGGCGCGAGGTCTTGGATCTTTGCCAGAAACAGGACTGGTCGGAGCTGAATAGCAGGTTCAGCCAGCGGATAGTGTTTGGGACTGCTGGGCTGCGCTCTCGGATGGAGGCCGGTACAAACAGACTGAACTCATTGGTGATACTGCAGGCCACGCAGGGCCTTGCTCGGTACATAGCCAGCCAGTTCCCAGAGAATAAAGTGGCTGTAGTTGGACACGACCACAGATTCCACTCGAAGGAGTTTGCTACCGTCACTGCAGCTGTGTTCCTGAGAGCCGGTTTTAAAGTCCTGTATTTGAATCCAGGAAACACTTTGGTTCACACTCCCTTGGTCCCCTTTACAGTGGACCATTTAAACGCATCGGTCGGAGTTATGATCACAGCAAGCCATAATCCCAAGATGGATAACGGGTACAAAGTGTACTTTGCCAACGGTTGCCAAATCATTCCACCCCATGACCTCAATATTGCTCGCTCAATTGATCAGAACCTGGAACCTTGGGAACCGAGCTGGGATTGGGCAGCTGTGATCCAGGCAGCGGAGAGGGAAGACAGAATTGTGTACGTTAAGGATCAGATGACACAACTGTACACAAAAACGGCTGAGTTGCAGCTAATTGGGGGTAATAAAGTTTTGAAGAACCCCGCGAGCGGTCCCTGGTTTGTCTACACTCCCATGCACGGTGTAGGGTTTGAAATATTCAGTAGAATCTCTCAAGATGTGCTAGGTATCAAGGAAAACGAGGATTACCTCTGTGTTCCGGAACAGAAACACCCAGATCCAAGCTTCCCAA
Organism: Huiozyma sinensis; assembly: GCA_030705205.1. Lineage (NCBI taxonomy): Eukaryota > Fungi > Ascomycota > Saccharomycetes > Saccharomycetales > Saccharomycetaceae > Huiozyma > Huiozyma sinensis. Next base: position 109,020 of record JANIWX010000020.1, read on the forward strand.
CAGTTAGCTTTCCGAACCCAGAGGAGAAGGGCGCCCTGGACAAGGCTATTGAACTGGCATCCCAAAATGGTATTAACTTGGTTATTGCAAATGATCCGGACGCGGACAGGTTTTCGCTGGCTGTATTTGACTCAAAGACTGCGAATTGGAGACAACTAACTGGGAATGAGATTGGATTCTTATTTGCTTACCAGCAATTTGAAATGTATAAAGCAATGGACGATACTTTCCAAAAAGAGCACCCGCTAGTCCTTTTAAATTCCACTGTGTCATCACAGATGATTAAAAGAATGGCGGAAGTTGAAGGATTTCACTATGAGGACACTTTGACAGGCTTCAAATGGATTGGAAATCGTGCCAGAGATCTTCAAAAGAAAGGGTTCTTTGTACCTTTCGGTTACGAGGAAGCGATAGGATATATGTTTACCCAAATGGAACACGATAAGGACGGGATCAGTGCATCGCTGATGTTTTTACTTTCGTACTACCATTGGGTGTACGACGCACACAAATTTCCATTGGACATTCTTGAAGATGGGTATAAAAAGTACGGAGTCTTCAAGGAGTACAATGGGTATTACATTGTGGATAACCCAAAGATCATGAAAGAAACATTCGACTACATTAGAAACGATCGCAAACCGGGTACACAATACCCGGAAGCTATTGGGTCCGAGTTTCAAGTAGTATCGTTCAGAGATTTGACCTTAGGGTTCCAATCTGACACATCTGATCATATCCCCACGCTGCCAGTAGATCCCAACTCACAAATGATAACGATTTGTGCGAAACCTACTCACGATAACGTGGAGAGCGATCACGTTAGATTTACTATTAGGGGATCTGGTACTGAACCCAAATTGAAAGTCTACATAGAAGCATGCTCAGGAAGTGAAACTGGTGCCCAACAACTGGCCAAACGAATGTGGGATACTCTGAAAGAGGTCTGGTTCAGACCTCAAGCAACGGGTCTAGTCACCAATTTTTAAAATCCTTTCATTAGCTAAATACGAATACGTCAAATTAAAAAATAAGCATACGGCACAGAACAAAAACCATGCGCCTGTGCCATCTATAAGGCTCATGTATATCTCACAAATTACTCCCACCCCCTCCTGGATGCACAAGGAACAGCACTAGCATGTTCCAGTAGTTTTCTCTTTTCTCTTCTCCAAACGCTTCTTTCTGCTTATCCAGAGAACTTCAAATAGATAGCAGAACGCTACGAGCATCCCACAGGCACCCAAACCAATCCCCACGTAAAGCGCTGCTCTGTAACCTTTCAATTTGTCTGTCCCGTCTTTGTTCACTTGAGCTTCTGCTGTTGAACCAACCCCCAAACAAAGCGAGGTAGAGTAGTTCACCATTGTATTAACCAGGGAACCAGCCATCCCCTGATATTGCGAGGGCAAGAAGTCACTGAGGATGATAGATGATGCCGGGAACGAAAGATCCATACCAAAACTTAAGATAATTTGCATCCCCAAGTTCATCTTCCAGTAACTTTGATGCACGGGGGTCACGCTCAGCATAATGCATCCCACTGTGAATCCAGTCATGGAGAAACAGAGCAGTACTGAGGGCCCCACGCGTTTAATTGTCAGGGCAACCAAGAATGCCGCTATCGTACCCCAGATAACAAACATGAAAAATGTACCACCGGCCCATACTGCAGAATAATGTCTGAGGTTAAGCTGGAACGCGTAGTAGTAAAACGTCCAAATCCCGAAGGACCCCCATCCCATGAAAACTGCAAGAAGTATCATACCAATGTGACGATTTTTGATGACTTCAGGTGGTAGCAGCGGACTCTTCGCAAACTTAATCTCGTAGATAAAGAACGCAATCAAAAGAAACACGGAAACAATCAGTAAAGCGATAATGTACCCCTTATTCCAACCGTCAATTGGTCCCTGATTCCAAACGAAATTGAAGAGAATCATACCAACGACCCCAATAGCAGACCCTGTCCAGTCCATCCCAAACCCGTGGATGTTTGTCGGGACTGTGCTTGGAATTGAATAGATGGCCATGACCATATTGATAGCGATGACGATAGCATACGCGTAGAAAATCCAAGGCCATTGTTTAGGATTCTCATGTGCAATAAGCCCAGACCATACCCCACCCAGAGCGGCACCTATCGGGGCGCACATTCCTACAAAACTGATGACAAAATTCTTCCTCAGCGTGTTCGCTTTGTAGATATTACCGATCAACCCCATTACATTGGGTAAGATAAACGCGATACCTAAACCTTGGAAAGCCCTACACAGGATGAAAAAGGCGTCATTGTGTGTATAGTTTGCAAATCCACAAATCAGCGACCAAATAAGAACGACCAAGTACCCACCGATCAAAGTTTTCTTCAAACCGTATATGTCGCCGATTCTACCACTGATCAAGATGAACGAACCGGAGACCAATGGGAAGGACGCCATCAGCCACGTCTGCTTCTTTGTGCTAGAATTGAACGCATCTGCGATAATGTTCATTGGTGCTGTAGCCTGTGCCTGCCCAGCCTGGTTCAACAACTGGGCCAACATACAAGTACTGATGAAGGCGTACTCTTGCCAACGGTTTGCAAAATAGGTTGGGTTTTGCCAAGGTGTGTCATTATCGGCGAACTCCGACGCTGAACAGCACTCAGCTTCAGACTCAGTGGAACAGTTTTTTTTCTCCTCCACATTTGTCATTCCATCTTTGGCACATTCTGCTTCCTGATTAATTGTAATGTGGTCCCTTGTAATTGTTTTATTGCATTCGGACTCAGAGTCACTCAATTCCATAGCTTTCTTGTGTGAATGAAACAAACTGTATTTATATCTTCTGGTTGTATTAATAGCTGGAGAGAGCCACAAAGATGAAATTACAATGGAGGCATCCGAGTGCTATGGCAACCAGTCGTTTCCATCAAGCTTAAATATAAATTTCAGCTCCGTCAAACGATGCAGCTCTCGGTAAAGACCCCAGGCACCGAGCCCCTCATTTCTTTTCAAGATCCCACAAGTAACAGAGGCACACAATCGTTCCTGAACATTAGTCAAAACTCCAAGTTCCTTAGTAACCGTGAAGCGAGTCGTTTCTCGAGAATGTCCCCAGAAATGTCCGTAGTGGGGCTCAAGGATGCAGGAAAAAAGTTGCCTGAAGGACACGCGCAGAGGACATTTTTTCCCCTCCAGAACGCGCAAGAAAACGGACAAAACGGACAAAAAAGAAAAAGAAAAGGAAAAGGAGAACGCGGTTAGACGGACATTTTTGCCGCCGACGGATATGTCCTTAGTCAAAAGTCCCACTTTCGCGCGCGGTTTCTTTTCGCGTCTGGGAATTTTTTGCTGTTTTTTCTTTCTTTTTGTAGGGACACGCGACGCGTCCCATAGCAACGGGCGTTGCGAGGGTCTCTCTTGGGGTTGCCGTAGCAACGTGTTTCGTTTAGACCGGTTGCTGGATGCCCCGATCGCGCTCCGTGTCGTACTAGCGGGTTCGATGTGGGCTGTGTTGACGCGTAGTTCAGGCAGTAGGAGGTCATGCTTGATTGTTCCGGCCTTTTTCCTTTCTTTTTCTCGTTGTTGTTGTTTACACCTTTCCAGTGTCTTCGGTGGGTGCAACAACAAGATCCGTCGCTGTGACGACGCGTTGAGGCGAAGATAGGACGAGAAAGTCACACGACGTTTTTGGACATTTGCAGTAATTTGTCCCGATTAAAGTCTAAATAAATGCTACGTAGAGTTTTGCCAACTGAACAGGTCATCTACGGCATCACTTTGTCTCTGTCTGTTTACGCGTATGTGGTCGTTGTTTACACGTTGCGTGCTCGTCTCGCCCCCTCGTATTGCCTCTAACGTTAGGCCCTCGTTGTTTTCCACACTGGGTTTGTAGTTGTATGTGAAATTGGAGTTCTGATCCATTGGTTTGTTGACCGCCATAGGCATTAACTTCCCGCTCAACTGTGATGGAGACATCTCACCTGAGTTGAAAAATTCGGGCTGACCAGGAATCTCAGGGGCTTCGCTCAACAACGGGGCAAGACCCAGGGACGCATCCACAATCATCCCAAAATCGTAAGCCGAATGGGGCTCCCCTGCGTTATGCGTGAACTGCTTCCCAGGTTGCACTGAACTCTCCTTGTAGCCGTCCGGGGCGTACAATGCGTTCAGATTCATAGAGGAAAAGGGGTAGTCGTTGTTCAAAAACATCATCATGGTAGAGACACTGTTGTTGTGACTTTTCGTTCCAATGAAACTGGGGTACCCCTTCTTCAAAGAGGGACCAATCGCATCTTTCGCCGGCTTGTTGTTCTCAGGCTTTAGTAAACTGTCGAAACCGGTGACAGCAGAAGCATTCGTGGCAGGAAAGCTAGTTCTATCGGGAATGGGCTGCTGCACTGCGGGTTCCCTGCTCTCCTTCTGCACATCTCCACTCTGATTTGAAATAAAGAAGTTGGAAAGATCAGTACCACTGAAGTTGTAAATGTTAGCATTTAGGATCGGATCTAACTGCAGTGCCTCAACAAAGGCTGACTGGGTCAATTCAGTGGTATTTCCTTGTCCCTCGCGTTTCAACAAATGCACTTGCTGCGGCTCACGCTTTACCTCCAATGTCGAGGGTTCAGTTTTCACTTGCTGTTTCCGTTTCTTGTTTACGGTCAAGGGATCCTCTTTACTTTGTCTCCTTTTCGTTTTGGAGCCCGGTAACGAAGTAATCAGAGGTTTCCCCATGATTTTATTATAGTAGTTGATTTTCTTCTGCAGAAACTTCTCCAACTTGTCGGAGTTGATGGTGGGACCTAGCAAAAATAGATTCACTGCAAGATCCAGCAGTTTCAGACTATGCCATGGAATGATCCCCGGTAGCTCCAACTTTCTGTCCTTTTCAATTTCTTCGATGACGCTCAAAAGAAGTACTTTGTTGTCCTCGAACAAGAGTCCACCTTTCTTATATTCTAAAGACCCCTTGGCACTTACCAAAGCAAACCTGGTCATGGTTCGGGAAGAGTTCAATGGTAAGGGCAAGTACTGGTTGTTGATATTTTTGAAAACACTCAGCAGCGCATTTATCGATTGCTGTAATGAGGTGTGCGATACCTTGTAGTTCATGTAGTGGTCGTTCTTCACTTTTGGATTATCTGCTAACTCAATAATGGCACTCGACAACGGCATATAAATCATACTTTTGACTAGGAAAAACAGTAGGACCAGTATCAGGTTTTCATGATTCAAATGTTCCAAGTCCACCATCCCATTGGCATTCAATTTGAATTGGTATTTTTTGGGCAACTTTGTGCGCCAACTATCCAAAGCATTTTCATGGATTGTGTATACTTGTTCCGTGATTGATTCAGACATGTTTCTTTTGAAGATGGAGTCCAAAATATTACCCAAAACCTTTGCACACCGAACTACGCTAAGTGAAAATTCAGACATAGTGCCCTCCAGTTGAACGCCGTCCATTTTATCCGTGTTATGAACCTCACTCGAAAGTGGCAAAGCACATTCAATTTCGTGGTCCTTTATCAGTCTGGGGACACCCAATTGTAACGAGCAAAAAACGTCCAAGTAGTAAATGCACCAAAACAATGTTCTTCTATTCCCTTGCTCTAATCTATCCATTTTGCTACCTGAACCTGTCAGCACGGCACTTGGACATCTATGTAAACGTAATTGCTGTGCCATTGAAATGATCATACCGCGGAGGTCGTATATCTGGATGATGTCACCCGTGTTCAAATGATAGAAAAGAATCAAACTCAAAATCTGAACTGTCTTTATCGATGTGGTAATGACACCAAAATATGAATTTTTGGGTAGCACGTACATGAGGTGATGATAGTAAGACAGTAATTTCTCGAATTTCGGTGATTTATTCTTGAAGTTCTTGTATTTGACGAGAATCCCCATTTGACAGATCACCGTTAGTAAGCATCCAAATATTTTAATGTTGAGAATGTTTTCCAGACTTGATGGGCCATTTTTACTCAGTTTCATCAAGTCAACCTTGAAGACTCTGTAGTTGGAATAGAATTCATTTTCGTTGAAGATTGGGATCGAATCTGACCAATATTTGAAGTAGAGAGCCACCAATTCGTCTATTTCGGATAGGGTCAAATGGTCATCGTTTTTCTTTAGGTGGTCGTCGTCGTCTGGTAAGATGTTGAGTTTCAATACGTTTTGGAAAAAATTTGATAAATTTTCGAGATGCCAAAGGTTGACACTAGTCAGGATATCGAAGTTGGAACTATTTTGCAAGATCATCTTGGAGTTTTTCAAAAGGTTTGGAGGCGGTAGGTCATCTTTCAAGGAACTCAATAACGATACAGTGTACAGACACTGCTTAGAGGTGAAACCGAACACTTGTCTTATCTTCGCTAGCAACTGCGGTATAAATAAAATCTCCTCTGTGGAACGCGGTATTGACAGCGAGACCAGTATTGCGAGCTGTGTCGATTGTTCATGGTTTGATATTTGGTCGATTGCCCTTGCCGCCATTAGACCCGGTGCCTCATTTTGTTCAAAAGAGACCGAGGTCGGGTCATTCAAATTGAAATTCGTCGCGACCGGTCTTGAATGCAGTTTTGTATCTTGACAACATATCCCATCGCAGACATGCGTTGTTTGGTTTGAGGAGGTCAGTTCTGCGTCAACGTCCACCACGGATGGAAGATCTCCTGGGACTTTGGACAGTTGTTGCTGCTTCAAATCATTCATTGCCAGCAGCCTTCTATTCTCCGATTCCAACTCTCTTATTCTTTCCTCCAAACTTTCCGTGTACCCTCGTGGGAAAGAATTCCTTGTAAGTTTATCGGACAACTTACATTCGAACCCAACGGATGCACAGGAGGAACACTGCGGTCTCTTCAAATCACATTTTATTTTTTTCAACCTACACCTATCACACGCTTGAGATGCCCTACCGGCCGCATCTGGACGTGACGACGACACCGGTTCTGCCGCATCACCGTTAGCGGTCGTGGATGAAGACGGCCGGGATATGGGCGACAGAGTATCCTTCACCTCTTTGAGACTCTTCTTCCCATCATTTTGCAACAATCCGGCAACTTCAGTCCCACCGGTCGCATCGCTCGTTGAGACGCTTGCAGCGGGCGTATTAACCGCAGCGCCACTTTTCTTCGACATAACTATCCTTTGTGTCCCCAACCACAACGAGAATACGTGGCTTGAAATCCTATACAACTGTGGGTCAGTCTAAAACAGCCCTCACAGCAACCACTCCTCGAAGTTCTAACAGACCAGGGGAAAAACTCCGGTTCTAACCCACATATAAATCGCTAAAAAAATGCTAACTCTCCGATTCCCCGCACACATTAATTATTCACGCCTCTGAAAGGAGAGCGACAGAACCCAAAACGGGTAACCCGGACACACCGCGGTGGGGAGAGGCGAACTTCTCTGTGTGGCCGCACGGTGGGCGCATTCGACCAATGAGAGCGGAGAAATGTCACAAGTCCAGGATGGGTGGGTGTTTGCAACTGGCCGGCGCTAGCATATCTTAATTTAGATCACGTTGCTGGGCAGCAGTGCTGCGGCGCTACCATATTCTTTTTTTGCTAGAGCACGTGGTCTGGAAATAAAAAAAATAGAGAGAGACGCTACAAAATTGGAACGAGAGGTTTAAAGCTGTAAGAAGATCGGCCATCTTCCTTCCAGGCGTCAGGGGGCGGTCTTTCATATTGAATCGGTTGGTATTGAATAAGTTGCTGTCGAGACTTCTGTCCCCACGTTCATCCTCTTTGGAATTGGGCAAATATGTTCCGGTTTAACTTTTCCAGGTTTATCTACAAAGTGACGAAATTGTCCCTTTTGCTCGGCATTCTGTACATCTACGCGTCGACCTCTAAGATTGGGTCGTTCAACCATACGAATTTGGAAACACTTGGGAAACACAATATCAATTCAGTGAATCTTGTTATTGCCCACCCTGACGATGAAGTGATGTTCTTTGCCCCCTCCTTGATCAATTTAAACGAGCAGATTAAAGATCCTTCCACGGTTTTCAACATTGTATGTTTCTCTAACGGCGGGGCCGATGGGCTCGGGAAAGTCAGGGAACAGGAACTCACTGATTCCATCGCTATGCTCTTGCCCACGAGAAACACATCCATCGTCGTCCTAGACTTCAAAGACGGAATGAAGGAGAAATGGGACGTTAAGGAAATGCTTGCTCAATTGACAAATATTGTACCGAAAACGGGACACAACGTCCTGCTAACGTTCGATGGGAAGGGCGTCTCGGGACACCCGAACCACATTGCATGTTATAGAGCCGCCCTAGGTTACTATAACGAACTTAAATCAAAACAGAAACTGACCGTTTTGTCCCTGCAAAGTTACTCCAAAAACATCGTAAAGAAGTACAGCTTCTACGTTTGGGAACTGATAAAACTATTATACTCCTCGTGGGTCCCCAGCAGGCTTGGAAATGTCCTGTCAAAAAGGGGAAGCAGCGTTGCGAGAAAGATAACCATCTTCAGCACATACCCACAGTACGTTTTGTCACTCGCCGCCATGTTGAATGCACATAAGACTCAAGTGGTATGGTTCAGATACGGGTGGTGGTTCTTCTCAAGGCTCGTGTTTGTTAATGACCTTGATGTCATCTCAAATTAGAATATATAACTGGTTCTTCAAATCGTCGCACATCAGCGCCAAGGGGACACGGGGACACATTATATAAAACATTATTTTCACCATAGTCTACCTATGATCATATCTTCATCATCGTCCATATCATCGTACGCATTTTCCCTACGAGTTTTGCTCTCACGGATATCTACTCGGTTTTTATAAAATGCCTCCAAGTCCTCTTTGTTTGAAGCATCAATTGACCATTGACCTATGAATGCGGTACACCAATTATATTTTCTTTTATCGACCAGTTTCCGAAGTATCTGCTTTTGGTATTTTAATAAAACATCCCGTTGGAACTCAGGTATATTACCCCTTCTCAAATACAGTGGACCTAGCCAATATTGCAGAATATCCACTGTTCCATGAAGATTACTTGTCTGCCGCATGTACCTTAATATCGTTACCAACAGAGCACTTTGGAATGGCATAAGTTTATTTCTTTGCGTATACCACGTTTTCATCAGATTCCAACATGCAAGAAATTGAGATGGGTCCTTATATCCACCACATTTTATTGCACAATTCAATAAAGTACTCCAAAAGTGAACATTTAATGACATTTTTGTGTAGTTCTTTGCAAAACGTTCAACGATATCGACTGCCCTTTTCATGGTTTGATCATGCCTGGCATATGAGGAGACAATGGTAGCCAGAACCTTCGAACTTGGGTACATGGCATCTCCCTGTTGTAAGTGATCAATCTTGATGTTTTCTGTTGAATGGTCATGGATCGAGATACGCCATAAATCCCAAATGTAATTTTCCATCAGAGTAATATTGTTGGTGTAGCCAAGAGATGAAATTATCTCGTTGTTCCAAAATGCAAATTTTCGATCCGCTTCGACCTTTCCAATAAGTTGGAAGACCGTATTTTGATCAAACACTTTGTATGCTTTACTATTCAGAGTCTGCTTCCCAAAGGATGATCCACATCTTAGTTTTGTATAGTTTTTGATCATAAAAACGTCAAATTTAACTTCCTGCTGTAATAGGAAGTCCATTATCAATTGTGCTTTCTTCAATTGATTACATGCAATGAAATAATCGCATATTAAATTGAAATCATGAAGTTGTATTTGAGTTAATTTGTTCGACTGTAACGCCACTGCTCCTTTGTACCTCATGAAAATAGCAAAAATTTTCTCCACATTCTCCTTCGAATTCAAGTGTCTATAATTTTGGGAAGCTAATGCTCTATTCAACAAAACTGAAAACTGCATCTCTGTTGGCGATAAAATACTAAATACATTATGACCCGCCAGCAAATCGAGCGATTCACTCAGATTATTGGAGGCAGGATACTTGTTCGAAACACGTTTAGGGATATTTAGGCCCTGGTTTTCTTCCTGGGGATTCACAGTGTCATTGATTAACCTATTTTTCGTTTGCAAGGTATCCTTCAATGTAGAATATCCCACCCTATTGCATGTCACTATGGGTATCTTCAGCCATACAGGAGATCGAGAAAGCATTGAGAGCATACATAGACGTTCCAACTCCTTTGTATCGCCTGCCACAAGTGCGTAATGGCCGATGTGATATATTATTTCAAATTGTTCTCTTTTTTTTTCCACTCTTTATTTTTTTCACACTATGTCAAATGATTGGATGCTGAGTTTAATTATGGACTAGCGTTACATGAGAAAACTATTTATGCTGTTCAAAGTTGCCCTTGAAGGGTTCACATTTCGCCCATTTAAGTGAGCTATTAACTTTGTAAGATGTCTTCTAATTACAATTTTTGAAACAAACGGCTCTACATCTTCTGGCAAAAGATTCCAGACTTCGTCGTAGTTTTGGCATAGAACGGCTAGCAGAACCCCAATTGACATATCTTTCCCTGTGTTACAACATATCAACAATGGTTTTGTAGGTTGCAAATTGATGCAATTATTTATAGTCTTGCTGATTTCGGGTAGCATAGTGCGCAGGTCTTTCGATGACTTTTTGGACCCACTTGTAAGCCCGAATATTGTCACGATTTCATTGTCTTGGGAAGCGTCTTTGTCTAGATGCACCGTCTCGCTCAATACAATGACTGTGGAGTAGCATTTTTCCAAGTCTGCAATTGTTCCTGAGTCAAGAGTGACATTATCGTGAATTTCACCAAGAGATAATAGCGAGGTTACTTTATCAATACCTGTCATTATTCTATCCAAAGATCCAGCCTGTGCAGAACGTTGCATATTGGTATTTTGCTGCGTCACCATCTTATCTACTATTTCGTATAGCTCACTGTCACCACCACTGAAAGCTTTAAATTTGTCGATATTGGACCAGAAAATGTTTGCCTCCAGTCCGTGTGACCACAATTCATGGTCATCAGCTGCACCCTGGACATAAGTAAAGCCGTTTCTTTTATCTATACCATCCTGAGCTTCGTAGCTCACTGTACACAGAATTATAGGAACGATATTTTCGTCCCTGGACACTTCCCATTTAGTCTGCACTTGTTCACCAGTAAATATGTCAGTGGATGACTCCAGCAATGATGATCCTGGATAAACCCAAAAAGGTCTCAATAGCTTTCCATCTAACATTCTACTTGTCTTTGCACCATCAAATACATTCAAGATTTTGAGTTTCTCGGTTAGATCCGGCAGTTTCTTAGCCATTTGATCTCGTTCTGATTCTGAAACTGTTTCAGGAGGAACGAAAAGCACATCATTAACATCGAACTTCTTGCCAATGCTCTCTAACATTAGGGCGTTTAGTACAGCGCACCACAGTGGTACAGTTTTGCTCAATGCATCAGGAATTTTCTTACCCCTTCTGGTTGAATCAACAATGACAACACCGCCAGCCTCTTGCAACGTCGGCAGCAGATGAAAATTCAACCGTCGAGTACTGAAATCCCATTGATTAGCATGTCCATCCGTGCTCTTAAAATAACTTGTTTGTGTGAAATGAGACGGGTTACAGTACCATAATCCACACCTTTCGTTGGGTATCAGAGGAAAATCTGGAAACGCGGTGTGAACTCGAGTTTCTAGAAATTCATTGTCCAACAGAATACTCTGCACCCTGTTTCTCAAAGATCTGTCATCTCTCCTAAGTTCTTTACTGATCTGAGGAAGACTATTTAGAAGATCTTTGTCCATTGCCCCTGTACCCTTTGGTAGTGATCGATGCTTTTCAGTATCTCATCAAGAAAATTTTCTCAAGAATCTGAGATTATACAAAAAAATACCAAAACCAGCATAAAGGGTAGTATTGCAGAGTTCTGTTGTATTTTATGCGGATAAAAATAATTCTATATTACAATATCCTTCAAGCTACATTTGTCATTTTCATTTACATAAGTGCATAATTGATAGTGGCCCTTCTTCTTGAGATTTTCAAACCCACCATATCTTTATCTTTTATCTGTTATACCTTTACAAAAGTTAAAAGTATTAATTTTACAATCTTTCAAAGTATCCAACGTCATTTACTTATCCACGACTAAGATAACATTAAATTCATCTCCCAATCCTTGTAAACTGAATACCAATTGTCCCCTGGATCTTCATTTGCACGGCGTCTCCAAACCTCGTACATAATTTGTCTTGCTCCCCAATAAGACCCCATACCGCTTTCGGCCAAAGACGCCGCCCATATCCTAAATTCAGCCTGCATCGATACATCCGTGCAGGAACAACCGGCAATAAATCCCTGCCAAATTAAAGGAACAAGTTGGACCTTTTTGTCTTTAATCAAAGTGCTTAGTTTCTGCAAATGGCGAAGGACTTTTACGACGTACGTTTGCAAGAATGCATTATTCAAACTTCTCACCATCGTAAAGTAATAGATAATCAAACCAAAATAAAAGCTCATGGTGTGATGGTATATTGCTTCAATCTTATCACTGATAAAAACCAGATTATCTTTGTCTTGGAAAAAACTCCACTCTGGCTTCCACTTCATTAATCGTTTCTCAAATTTCAGCGACAGGTTGGTGAATTCTCTAGGGACGGAAACATACTTCATGTTATAATACTCGTTATGCCTAGCAATAAGAACACAGTCCGAAAATAATAAAATCAAAGAATACGGTAACCCATAAATAGCATCTGTACCGATTGTATCTGCAGCTCTCAACTTTTCGTCATTTTTAACATAGTAGCTCTCAGATGCAATGTTGGGGAACATTGGTGGAGATATGGATGCAGCTGATACCAATGACGGCGTCTCCGCTTCCTTGACAAATTCTATTTGTATTTTCCCATCCCTTTGATTAACAGATTCTCTAAACAGCCCATCCTCACTAGACCTATCAAGTGTTGATGATGGATTCGATGATATACCTACTGCGCTGGACTCTCCTGGAGTGCTGGATGTTCCCTCCAAGAATACAATTTCCTTTTCTCTGACTTTGTCTAGTGCAGTACTATCCTGGATTAATTTCAGGAATGAAAATATGCGATGCAGTGTTCTTGCCTTTTCAGACAAATGTGGCCTGTTTTTCATGCGTTTCTCTATAAAGTCTTCGCATACAGTCAAGTGATCCTGACAGTCTGTCATTGTTCCCCAAACAACGTCGATCGAGTTCATTGATAAAATTGCAGTCAAAACGTCTTTATACCTTTCCTCGTCGACTGAGTTCTTCAAACATAACCTAAGAAAGCTTGATGCTTGTGATCGGAACTCGATCCCCAGGTTTAAAAAGTACTTCTGTTCCTTGGAATTCTTTTCGAATTTACTTTGTAGGTTAAAACACGACACCGCCAGCAACGCGTTGAGTAATGAGTTGCGTGAATTAGATGTGTCACCCAACCCTGCCAGATCTCCCAGGGCGCTTAACGCTCTGGGGAAATATAGAGTCTTCCACGGATTTTTCTTTATCGGGACAACAGTCATCAAGTCTGCAACAGTATTGTAGTAGTAATTTAACAGAAACCTAGCAATACCATGAACGAATAACCCTGTGGTCGGTATCACGAACCTTTCGTCAATACTTTTGAATTTTTCGAGCAAAGATTTGTCAGATATTTGAGAGGGTAGAATTTCCATGGCAGTCCTGGGCATATGAGAGTCGAGGGTTGGTGAATTGATGGCGATGCTGTTATCCAAGGGCAGGTAGCTGTCCGTGTCACGCGACGAGATGTGTCGTATTATCGGGACGTGCACTGAACTGATATCTGCTGGTTCAGCGGGTGATGCAGCTGGCCCGACTTCCCCAGTGTGGTGAAACAACGATCTTATCAGGTGGTTGATTGCCTGCTCCCCAGTAGACTCCAGTGTTTGGGACGATATTTCGGGCGAGTTCCCTGCGTTTGCTTGGTTTATGGTTGAGTTTAGCTCATCGATCTGTAGATTGTCAATGGGTGCGCCTTGGAATGCAAAAGCAGACAGTAAGAAATCCTCCCTCAACTCACTTGATATAAAATTGTATCCCGGGATGTTGTTAGTGCCATTTTGGCTCGACGATGCGTCGTCTACCAGTTGCTGTTGTGGCAACTCTGTCTCCGCTCGTGTCTGTTCTGCGGGCGGTGCAAGAGGCGGCGGAATTGGAGTTACTGATTGCAACGGTGTATTGGACACGGAATTCTTGGCACTAGTATTCTTTGCGGCTGCCGTTTTCCGTCTTCTTTTCCGCGGAGGATTCTGTTTATCTTCAGGTTCCCTGCCTCTAAAGACTCCAAACTTCTTAATGATCCAAGTCTTGTTATCTGCAATTTTTTCCGGAGGAGGGCAATGCAAAGCTGACAGTTCGTCGTCCATATCCTCGTGGTACACGTACTCCTCATCGTACTTGACAAAATCGATGTTCCGTCGCTGAAAGAGCGGCTCGTTCTGGCTTTTCAAACTGCTCAATTCGTTCGCTGCGGGCGCCATCTGAACACCGTACGAGTCGAACCGCACAAGCTCGGACCACCGCAGCTTGATATCGTACCCACCACACTCCAAACTCGACTTCTCGCACCGGAGACACCCGGGCCGCCGCAGGTCGCACTTCACTTTCCTCGACCGGCAAGTCCAGCATCCTGTGAAAGTCTTCGCCCGTCTCGGCCTAGACTTAACCCTGGGCCTCCGCTGCTTGCTCGCCATCTCCAGTCTCCGAAGTTGACCCTATTCCAATAATTTTTTGGGCAAGCTATTACCCAATCTGCGTAATTTTAACCGCTCAACTGGGCCTGGGACCTGTGCTTCGCTAGCTCCTAACGTTAGTGGAAAATTTTAACCTCTGCCAAAAACCCAGGTTTCCTCCTCTGTTCGAGATATTCCTGGTTTTTCCGGTCCGCCTCGAAAGAGCGAAAAATTCGAGGCGGACCGGAAAAACCCGGAAGAATTCTTTTGTTCTCGAGCAATTGCCTGCCCAGCGTGCGATTACGTGGACACCGTATCGCCGTTAACGGCAACTGTAAGAGAGCCGCGGCGGGCGAGGATCCTCTGCTGGACAAGCGTGTGCTGGACGGGCGTGTCTGTTCGCGATCTTTAACGGGAGCACCAAGCGAGCGTGCGGGTAAGACCGGGCGGTCCCTCGTGGAACTTCTTGCGATGAGATGAGATGAGATTGCGCTGGGGAGTTTAATGGGTGGTATGTTGGTGGGCTGTTCAACGATTGCTAGGGTGTGCGGTAGGCGATGTGTGGGATTTTGCTTTGCAGGGATCCGGGTTGTCAATTCACAGAGGAGTACGTTGAGTTTGCAGAGGCGCAGCCAATTGAGATCCCCGGTGGTTTAGATGGACAGGCCCGCTGGATTGCCAACGCGCTGCCCTGTATTGCCGCTAGAGGCCCGAATTTCGCGTCGTGGAGAGGCTCTGCTGAGTACAGCACCGCGTGGTTCTCCTCCGTGTTAAGTCTGCGGCAGCCGTTCACCAAACAGAGCTTGGCTGTGGACGGTAGGTACGTCTTGCAATTCAACGGTGAACTGTACAACGATGAGATCGAATTCAACGACACCCAGTATATTGCCGATATGCTGGCCCGTGGAGAAACAAGCATCCCAGATATAATAGCAAGGCTAGCTGGTGAGTTCGCGTACACAATATACGACACAGAAGACCAAAAATACTATTTTGGTAGAGACGCAATCGGGAAAAGAAGCTTAAGTTACTACGTTGACACCTCGAGAGATCAACTGTACGTTGCCAGTGTTACAGGTAAAGTCAAAGATACTGAATTCAGGGACTGCATAGCTGGGGTAATATACATATACGACGCCAAGAACCAACATCTAGACGATTCCAATCATATATCTGATCCATACACAGTGTCTCCACTTTTAGATGAAGACTTCACCGAAAGGGGGAAGCACATCGAGAAGTTGCATTTTCAATTGAATTTGGCGGTAAAGAAAAGAATAAACTCTATCCATCCAAACCACATCGAAAACTCACCAATTTCAGTCTTGTTCTCAGGCGGATTGGACTGCTCGGTAATCGTTGCACTTATATGTAACCAGTTGTCAGGTAGAGCCAGAAAAACAGTAGAGCTGCTAAACGTAGGCTTCGAAAACCCACGGACAGGATTGGCCCCTGCAGATAGTCCAGACAGGAAACTGGCAATCGAAAGTTATAAGACACTACAACATCTATACCCTGACATCGACATTCGCCTAATTGAAATTGATGTACCCTATGAAAAGTACCTGAGGGCAAAACCCAAAGTAATAGATTTGATGTTCCCCAAACAAACAGAGATGGACCTTTCCATTGCCATTGCGTTTTATTTTGCATCAAAGGGAGAAGGATCAATTACTGACAAGTTGACAAGTGAAAAAATTGCTTACCAAAGGAAGGGAATAGTGCTCTTCAGTGGTCTGGGTGCAGATGAACTGTACGGAGGCTACCACAAGTTTGCCAACAAATCTTTTCCGGACTTGCAAATAGAACTCACCCGTCAAATTAACAACATACACGATAGAAACCTGAACAGAGACGACAAAGTGATTGCATCTAATGGGGTGGAGGTACGATATCCGTTCTTGGATCACTCTGTTGTCAAGTTTTCCACAGAGGCCTTGCCCATCAATTACAAGATTAACAAGTTAATTTTGAGAGACTTAGCGGCCACTAAGCTAAATTTGGGGAGAATTTCACAAGAGCCCAAGAGGGCAATCCAGTTTGGGAGCAAAAGTGCCAAGATGACTAAAGACGGGAACAAACATGGAACGGATCGTCTCACCTAACAACTGTACTACCGATGGAATGCTTACCGTACTTGTCATATATACAGACAAATCCTCTCAAAAAGGAAATCATTTCTCTTTCTGGAAGGGCTATAAAATCTTATGAAAATTTTTTAATATTTGAAAAAAAAATCGATGAGCATCGACAAGAATTGAAGTATTACCGTGGGAAGGTAGAGTGCTAACGTTCGTTATAGGAAGGGACCAACAACAAGTATGGCTAAGAAAAGTAAATCGAAGCTTAAGGCTAAGAGCACGAAAAGAGTGCAAAATGCCTTGGAGATTGCCGAGAAAGAACTTGCGGGTGGGGATTATTCCGATAATGATTCTCAACGGACGAATAACTCCAGACGCAACGGGACTGTAGTCAACCTTCTAAAGAAGGCTAGAGCAGACAGAGACAACGACGATGACGAAGAAAGTGATTATTCTGGGGACTCATTCGAGGATGAGGAGTTAAACTCGGATGAAGCTCTTGGATCCGATGACGAGTACGATGTCATGGATTCCAAAATATCACAAACCCTTCGTGACAAGCGGATAGATGGAGGAAATGCGTTATCAGAAGATGATGAAGGTGGTTACACGTCGATTGATGAGGAAGAGCTAATGCCATTGTCTCAAATCTGGGACTCTAACACAAAAAACTCTGGTGAAAACATTGATACGGTTGAGTCTGAGGGTGACGATGAAATAAAGTTTCAAAATGACGATAGTGGTATATCATCCGAGTCCGAATCTGAATCTGAATCCGAACTGGAGGAGAGTTCAGAAGAGGAAAATCCATTTGATGAATTATCTGATAATGAAGAAGACGTGGAGCTGAAGACGATTAATGCAAAACTGCTGAAAGAGTCCTCAAAGACGCAGTCTAAAAGACTTGAAAACTATGGTGCTGGAGAGGGAAACGAGTTTATCCTTCCATCTGTTGTTAAAGACAGCACACAGGCTTCCCAAAAACTGACTGTTGAAGATATGATGAACGCACTAGACGACAAAGAGGTTGTTTCACAAGCCACTTTGGTCAGAGGCAAGTCAAGCACCGCTGCGATTCCGTTACCTGGACGTATTCAAGCAAGACACGAGCGTAAGGCCGCTTACGAAATATCGAAAGAGCAAGTCAATAGGTGGAACGATACTGTTAAGCAAAACAGAAGAGCAGAGCATTTGGACTTTGGGAAGGATAAATCTGTAGATTACAATCATGCATCTGCTATGACTTTGAACGATTCTGCTGCTGTGAAATCTGACTTGCAGGAGAAAGTGGGCCAATTACTAGATGAAAGTAATTTGGTCGACCCCCAGAAAGGGTCCACATTTGAAGAACTTGCAACAGCACCTATGTCAGCGGAAGATATGAAAAAGAGAACAGCAGAAATGCGCTTAATGAGAGAGCTCATGTTCCGCGAAGAAAGGAAAGCGAAAAGATTAAAGAAGATTAAATCGAAAGCATACCGTCGTATAAAGAAGAAAGAGATGCTGAAAAACAGAGAGTTGGCTGGTGTTTCAGATGAAAGTGACACTGAGGAACATGATATTGCGAGAGCAAAGGAGAGGATGACGTTGAAACACAAAACGAATTCCAAATGGGCCCGTGATATGGTAAAGCATGGTATGACAAATGATTCCGAGACGAGGGAAGAAATGGAAGAGATGCTGAGACAGGGGGAACGTTTGAAAGCAAAGGTCCTCGATAAAGATTCAGACGAAGAAGACCGCAATACTAGACTCAGCGATATAGAGGCTGAAGACGATGATGTTGGCGTGGAGGAAAAAGCCAATGTGGGTAAAACGGGTGTCATGAATATGGCATTTATGAAAAACGCTGAAGCTAGGGAAGCGGAAGCGAATAAGGAACAAATTGCTAAACTAAGGGCGATGGATAATGGCGAAGACGACCTTGATTTTTTTGAGGACGCGAAGGAGACGGTTTCTGAAAATGTTAGGTTGAATAAGGGTAGAAGAATATACACTCCTGCGAACGTGGAGGGTAAAACGGAGGTCAAAGAATTGATTTCTGATGCACGTAAAGAGCAAGAGATTGATGAATCCGGAACTCTCGTGAACCGTCTCAAGAAGGTAAATAATAGGACAGATGGCAATATTGAAATGCGCATAGTGGAGGATACTTCAGATGAAGAGGTATCCACAAAGAAAGTTCCAGCTAAACCACAATCTTCAAATCCTTGGATAAACGGCAGTGATGACGAAACTGAGAACACTGGTAGCACCAAAAGATCCGACAAGATTAGTATTGTGGACAGGGACAGTTCTCAAAACACGAAGAGCATGCACAAGGCAAATAAGGCCATGGAAAAGCAAGAAAGGAAGAGAAAAGCTGGTAAGAAGAACCGCGATGAAGAGCTGCTTTTGGACACTTCGGGGGCGACTACACTTGACCTGAAGGATCCGTTTGGTAACAATAAAGAAGACGATGGCAGCAAGCAATTTATGTTTCAACAGCAGAGTGTTATTGCCGAAGCGTTTGCGGGCGATAACGTTACTGCCGAATTTGAAGAGGAGAAGAAAAGAGTCATTGAGGACGAAGACGACAAGGAGGAAGATGTAACGTTGCCTGGCTGGGGGGATTGGGCTGGTGCTGGGGCAAAACCACAAAAGAAGAAAAGGAAGTTTATCAAAAAGGTGGCAGGTGTAGTCAATAAGGACAAAAGAAAAGATAAACACTTACAAAATGTTATCCTAAACGAGAAAGTAAACAAGAAGAACATGAAGTACCACTCTTCTGCTGTCCCATTCCCATACGAGAACAAGGAACAATACGAAAGATCGCTGCGTATGCCACTGGGTCCTGAGTGGACATCTAGCAGGTCGCACCAAGAATTCATAAAGCCCAGAATTTTGACCAAGCCAAGCCAAGTCATTGACCCGCTCAAAGCGCCGTTCAAATAGTAAGTTCATGTGTATTTTATCATCGGGACTTAACAGCCCCCCTCACCTCCATTATTTTGTCTTGTGTGTTATTCGGTTTTAAAGATATACTGATTACCATATATACATTTTTCATAGAGCTTCTAGTCTATCGTTGATTTCTTGGGAGGTTAGACTTCTAAACCTTGGGCCCACATCTGTTGGGACACCCGTGTACCCCAATTGGTCGTTATTCGGCTCCCCGATAATACCAATCTCTATTGTGTCGCCGTTGAATTCACCTTCCACAGATTCTTTCAACGTCAGCAAAGCGATGTGGATGGCATCTTCCAGTTCCAACTCGTCGTTCCATCTTTTCTCCAAGAAAGTCTTTGCCGCGGTGGCACCCTTCCCAATGGCAGTGGCCTTCCAGGGAAAGTATGAACCAGATGGGTCCACCTGGTAGAGACTGAACCCTCTGTGGTCGTCATAGCCGGCAACAAGCAGCGACACACCAAATGGCCGCACACCACCGGATTGAGTGGCCTCCTGCATCACCTCTGCAATCTCAGACACCAAGAGCTTCGTGGGCGGGTATTCGTTGTAGATCCGCTTGTAATGCGTGTGCGCTACTTTCCTCGACTTATCCACGAGCACCCTGTAATCGGGACCCATTCCAGAGTACACAGCACCTATATCCGGGGTTATAAGCTCGATTTTCGACAGCGTGTCTGTCAAGGCCAATGGAGAACTCGACTTCTTCTCCGTGGCAATGACAACACCATTGGTCGCCTTAATACCCAGCGAGGTGACACCTTGCTTCACGGCCGCTAGAGCGTAGTCAATCTGACCCAGTTTCCCGCTGGGGGAAAAAGTCGTCAGCGAAAATGCGTATCTGTCGGTCATTGAGCTGAAGAGGTTGGTGAACTGCTCGATGCGGCTCCAAGACTTGAGTTCCCGGGGTTTGCCACTGCCCTCTGAGTTCTATACAAGAAACTGTATAGAAGAAATGCTTTTCATTTTTATTTTTTTCAGTCTCTGCAAAAATGAAGTGTCAAGAGGATTTGGGTCTGAAGAACAAATTGCTGTTGTCGTGGTTGGGTCACGACGACCCATTGAAGCGTCCAGGTTTGTATCCGAACCGTTAGGAATAAATAGTGATGTATATGTGGGTTATATAAGAGAAATGTGAGTTACGTTTGGTCTTTTTTTTAAACTTTTTTTCTTTTTCTGTTTTATTAGTCTATGTGAACGCCATAACAGCGTCTGTTTCGTTCTCACCGGATGCGGCGAGAGCCTCTTTGAGTTCTTGCATTTGTTTCAGCTTGGTTGTATCTTTGTTCAGCGTAAAGTAGTGCGAGATCTCTTCGAGGACTTTTCCCAGCTCGTGGCTTGTAAATATCCATCTCAGGTCGTACGTCAACGAGATGACGTTGGTATGCGGGGACAGGTAGAGAGATTCGACGATGTTGTTGAAGAAGGCCTCCGTGGTCTCAGGAGTCACTGCCGTCCATATCTTTATCAGCTTCATCACATCATCTGTCTTGAAATCTGTCAGTTTCAGGAACGTTTTGAACCGGTAAAATGCCTTCAGTTTCCCCCTGTACACTTCCCCAGTATGTTGACCCTTGGGCAACAGCGAAATCGAGTCCAAAAGGTTGTTCAGGATCTGTGCGGCAACTTCCTCCTTTGCCTGCATGGAATCGTTCGTTTGGAATGTGGAGCGCGACTCCATTATGTAGTTATAGTATGTCACCATATCTGAAAAACTGTTGAACGACGATAGGTGGTTGGCAAACTGGAGTGTGCTCGTCGGCAAGTTTTGGAAGAATGCGGACTCCTTCTGGAAACTTTCTAAAAACGCCAAAAATGATCTATAGTCCAAAAGCTTTTCTGATCGTTGAGCTGGATCTATATCGTTAATCTGTTGCAAAGCCTGCTCGAATTTTCCCCTGTTTATCAAATACTCACATTGAATCTCCGCAACTTTAACGGGACTCCCCAGAGACAATTGGAATTTAGCAAACAAAGATTCAAATTTAGCGTTTTCGCCAGCTCTTATGCACGATTTTAGCAGAACTTCCACATCCAATACTGGACAGATCTCATTAAAGTTCAAAATGGCATCGAACCTCTTATTTTGAAACAAGGTTTCGTATATCTTGGCGACTAAGTTTTTGTTCTCCGCTTGAGACGAGATCGTTTTGAAGTTCTCTGGAAAATTGATCAAGCCTAGAAATTCAGGAGCTTCTGTACAGTTCCACATTTTAATCAGGGAGTTTTCATTCAAGTAAGGAAGGAAGCTTTGCTTGAAAATCCGGTGGTCGGACTCCATGACAAGCTTGTATAGCTGTGTATCGGACAGTTTATCGATGATTAAGTTCCTGAGCGATTTCATCTCGTCCATGTCGTTATGGAACCGTAGCGCTTTCCCGATAATGGCGTCATTAATGTATTTCTTCCGGATCAACTGCTTGTAAGTGTCATAGTCGAAACAATAACCTTGTCTGGAGAGATTCTCAAACTCTTTGATGGCCGCCCTGCTCGAGTTCTGGATCATGTCACCAAGTGAGAGTGGGTACGATTTGTCCCAATCACCAGGGTGCGCAAAAAACTCAATTTTTTCCGTTTCCATGCCGACAAGTTTTGCAGCCTGTGGGACGACAGGATCAATCTCATTGGGGTCCATATTAGATTTCTGGTACTCCGTGACCAGTTTGATGAAGTAATCGACTGTCTCTTTCTTGAACTGAGCGAACTGTTGGACCATTGCAGAAGTTGTCCCGTTGTTTAGCTCCTCAGCCATCGCTGGATCCAGGATATCAAAGTCGAATATTTTGGTGATAAGTGAGGCTTGCAGTTTCATCAATGTTGGATATTTCTCAATGGCATGGAACGAGCGCCTTACGAAACCCATATACTGAATGAGCCCGCCCAGATTCGCCACCGTCTCGTCATTGAACTCAATCGATTGACACAGTTTGGTGAAGAAATCCATTTCCACAATCGGTAACAGCACTTTGGAGTCTTGATAGAATTGCACGACACTGTTGAGGAAATTTAGGTTTGGTTGCAATTTCCCATGCGATTCAATGAACCGTAGTAAATATCCACCTGGGGCCTCAATTTGTTTAAAGTATTGGATGATGAATGGGTATAGTTGGCTATCGAAGGAGAACTGTTTGATTATGGATTCCTCTACTAGTTTCATAATCACGTCCGAGTCTCTCAATTGTAATGCATAATCCATGAGCATGTTCACGATGTTGCTCGTGTGCTGTGGGTATAATAAGTAAGTTGACAGATTGGCATTCCTGCTTAGACGGGATTGTTCATTGTGGAAAGTTCTGGTCATTGGGTAGATGTAGTTGTAAATTTTCTTGGTCAATTCCCAGTCGTGGAAACTGTTGGCCATCAACAAAAGGTAGAATTCATAGGTGAAAGTGGGGACCCATGGCAAATCCCTGAATTTCTCACACAGCTTATACGCCTTTTGGCAATCCACTTTACTCAGGGACACCAGGAAATGTGTAACGAGCAACGAAATGTTGCGGGAGTAACCGTCCTTCGTCCTCACCTCATTGATGACTTTGTCAAATATTTTAACCGCTAAATCTACCTCCCCTGTCTCGATGAAGCTGGATACGAACACGGCGTATATTTCAAATTGGTGATCCCTTAATGAGTTGTTGAGTTCTTGGGGCAAAGAGGTCAGAAACTCGTTATACAAGGTTTTGGTGAAGGCAAGGTCATTTTTGATCTTTGCCAAGTTAACCAAGGAGATGAAATAAAACGAATCCTTCTCGTAGGATGGGGACAAGTCAATTGCCTTTTGTTTCAATGAGGTCAAGTCTGGTATTGGCACTTGAGTAGTGGATGAAGTGGTCGCATATAGGTTCATTGCCAAGAGGTAGTAGTTGATGGTGGTGTTTTCCAGTTTATTTTTCTTCACTACCGTGTTGATCAGTTCGTTACCTATCTTGAAGAAGTCGATACCGTTGTTATTTTTCGCCTCGTACGCGACAATGGAGTTTTTAAAGATTTGGAACAGTAAGATGTTGTAAATTGTGGTTGTTGGCTTCAATTTGTTTTTCAACAGGTCCTGGTAGCAGTTCAACAGTTGGAACATCTTTTCGTTGAGGTTCAAGTTGTTGTCGTCGAAGGGTCTCTTGTTAAATGAGTGGAATATGATCTCGTACGTTTGTAACGGTGGGACAATGTCGTTCCGCCTCAACGATTGGTACAAAGAGTTAATCATGTTGTAATCGCCCGTCTTGTAACATTCATCGATTTGCCTTAAGTGGGTCTGTAAGTACGTGTCTTTGTTCAAACCTGTCTCTGTGTCCTGCTCCCAAGGTGAGGTATTATCTATGAGGTCCTTTTCCGTGCGTGGTTTATTTGCCGTTGTTGTTGTCGTGGAATAGAACCGTGTGCTCTGTGTTTGGTTATTACGCAGGATGTTTGTTGCATGCTGAGCCGTGTCCATCCCCTGCACTGCATTATGTGAGATCTGTGTGCCACTGGGTCCATTCCTTTGCCACATAAATTGTTGTTGTGCTGTCAGACTGCAGTACGCTGCCGACATTGGCTGGATATTGTCAACGGCAGCCGCCGCCGCCGCCGCCTGCGTAGCTGGTGTCACGGTGCCGTGGTACAACATATCATCCATCACATTGTAACCTGTGTTTGCACCCGTTACGAGATGGGGCGACAGACTCGTGTTACCGTTCTGAGCTGCGTTTGCCGTGGCCTCGAGTTGCACGAGCCCATGGTTCTGTCTCAAATGCTGGTGGTACGAACTGTCGAAGAAGGGTGTCGTGTTACTGTTGCCGCTGTGATTCCCCTGGTGCTGGCTGTTGGGCGAGCACCCGTTGGTCGCCCTGTGGTGGTACGCCTTCTTCGGGTACGAGATCTTCCCCTTGAAGGACTTGAATGCCATAGCTATAACCTGGTTGTATTATCGAAAGGAAACAGTGATACAGACACTCAAGTAAGAATACTTCTTCTAGTACGTATATATATACTGCAACTTGTAAATCGACGCTTCGAAAGATGGGAATGTCATTGCATGGACCCACTAGACATACTATATACGCAGAGACAGGTACAGGTACACAAGCAAGCAAACAGCGCGAGATCGAGTGCGAGTGCGCAGTTTGACGGAGGGCCCTCACAGGCTGGTCGACCGTCGAGGATGCGGCTCTCTGCCGCGGTCGACCAATCAGCGTCGAGGAACGGGGTTCCCGCGGGCGTCTAACTCCGCCCGCGGCCGGAAAGGGAGAGGCGGCCCGAAAGGGAAATGTCGCGGTGTACGGGCCATTCCCGAGTTCTCGGCCCCGCCTCGACTTTGCCGCGTTCTCGGCCCTGGGCGGTGTGAAAGTGAAAGTTGTACTTTGATGCTTTGCTGATGAGATATACGTTATTTATGCGGTTTTAGCTACTGCAAGGTTTCCTCTGTCTAGCTTGGTAAGGTAGGTTACTACTTACTCCTTGACGGCGTAGCTTCTTCTGAACTTGTCGTCGATCTCCGTCAGGTAGTAGACGCCCTTCGTCAGGTGGTCGGTGGACCCCTGTGGCTTGAACTGTTTCTTCAAGTGTGCGCTCTCACGTAGGTGGATTGCCTGCTCGTACTGTTCTGGGGTCAGCGTCTGTCTGCTCTGCAGCTTCTCTTGCACGTTCAGTTTGTTCGCAATGGAGCTGATGTCACCGACGACACGGCAGGAGAAAAGCGACGCCGCCAGACCGGACCCGTACGAAAACATACCGATTCTCTTGTTCTGTAGCGCGTCGGACCCAACGTACGAGATCAACGACGCTAGCGAGGCGTACAGGGAGGCAGTGTACATGTTACCCGTGTTCGTGGGCACGATCAGAGATGGTTTGACACGCTCCTCGTACTGTGACTTGGAAACGTTCACAAAAGTCTTCTCCAAAGATTTGTCGACCAAAGAAGCCTCGTATTCGATCTTGGCAAGTTCTGCATCAACCTCAGGGAATCTTGTTGGGTCTCTCTTGAAATCGTTGTACAGTAGACGACCGTACGATTTGGTGACCAGCTTGCAAGTGGGGACATGGAACACGTTGTAATCGAAATGGTCCTTCACATTGATCTCACCGCCCAGTTTCTTGCTGTAAGCTTCATAAACTTTATCCAACGCCTTAACGTAACATGTCAGGGAGAAATGACCGTCGACGTAAGGGTACTCGCTTGTCAGATCTGGCTTGTAGAAATCGTAGCAGTGCTCCATGTACGAACCGCGCACGTCGTCGAACACAATGGGTGCGTCAGGCCCGATCAGCATAGCAACGGTACCGGCACCACCTGTGGGTCTTGCCGCACCTTTGTCGTAGATAGCAATGTCACCGCACACGACGATGGCGTCACGCCCGTCCCAACTGCGGGACTCGATCCAGTTGAGCGAGTTGAACAGCGCGTTGGTCCCACCGTAGCAGGCGTTGACCGTGTCCACACCCTCGATGTCACCGTCAGTGTCAGCAAAAAGCTGCATCAGCACACTCTTCACAGACTTGGACTTGTCAATGAGCGTCTCCGTACCGACCTCTAGCCTCCCTACCTGCTTGGGGTCGACGTTATAGTTCTTCATCAGCCTCGACAGCACGGTCAGCGACATCGAGTAGATGTCCTCGCGGTCGTTCACAAAGGACATGTTCGTCTGGCCCAGCCCGATCGTGTACTTCCCCTGCGACACGCCGTCAAACTTTTCGAGCTCCGCCTGGTTCACGCACTGCGAGGGGATGTAGATCTCCAGACCTTTGATCCCGACATTCTGCGGTCTCCCGTCGCTCACTCTAACTCTCTTTGCCTCTGTCATTATCGTACTTGGCTTGGCCCCCTTCAATTGACCCGACAACCAACGTTGCAACCAACCAGAACCCCACCGGTTGGAACAACCTTTATATACAGCGGGACGCGCATCTCAGCAGTTTTTTCACTGCTCGTTCAACACTGAAACACCCACACACTGCCTACCAGAAGGCAGTGCACTTGCGCAACCGATAACTCCAACGCGTCACAAACGAGCAGCCCGCAGACACCGGACCGTCCGTGTACGTTATGTTATGCCATGTACTCACTCAATCGACTGCTTACTCATTCAAGGTTCGGGGTTTGCGGAATGCCTGGAGGCACCGGCTGAGACTACGTCAGAGATGGCTCGCCTGCTGGCCCGACCGTTTCCTGCTTCTGCTTTCTTCAAGGACACACCATGGGCAACCAGGGCAGGAACCTGGCGTTGTACTCGCACAGCACATGGCAGCAACGACGTCCTCAATCATGGGACACCCACCTCATCGCATCGTCTTCTTTCTCAGTGAACAAAAATTGGAAAAGATGAAAAAAAAAAAAATTGGTTTCGATGCAGAGAGTAATGGATATGGATAATATTCGAGGTTTACCATGGTGATATGAAGAGCTAGTTTGTTCTCCTGCTCAATTCTATAAATCACAGTAGAACGTGTGGTCATTTCTAGCAGCCCTTCCTTTTTTTTCTTTCGCTGACGATGACGTTGCTACTACAGGATCTGCCAGCAGAGGTGCTCATCGCTATCTTTGGACACTTGGACGAGCCCGATTTGGCCACATTGCAGACACTGTCCCGTAGATTTCGTGCTTTGATCCGGGATGAGGAGCTGTGGAAGACTCTGTTCCGCGCGAGACTGCACACCATCCACTTCCCGTCGTTCTCCCTATCGCACAAGTTCAGTACAGAGTTCGTGCACAGACGCCAAGGGATCAACTTGTGGAAACATAACAGAGCAGTCAAGACCAAGTACGTCATACAGCCCACGAGGGGGATCCAGTTGGACCCGCCGTCGATAGAACGGGTCGTGTTCGACTACCCGCGGTGCGCTTGCTACAACGACGGAATCATCACGCTGGTACAGCTGCACGCTAGGAGGCAGAGGCAGAGACTCACGTACATACCGTGCACGACCCCTCAAGGTTGCTCCACGATGGACTTCAACATAAACGCAGCAGTGTTCGGCAGGTTCGACGGCAGGGTTTATGGGAAATCCCTCACTAACAAGTCGTACTTGACACCAGTCGCCGAATTCAACGCGGGCCACGCAACATCCGTCACAGCTATCGCAATGGCCGCTGGGGGGGAAGACTGCGTCTCAGCGTCGGAAAACGGAGAAATAATCTGGTGGAACGACACAAAACTAGTCAAGAGAATCCAGATTTCGCAGACAGCTATCTTCAAAGTGGCTATGTACAGGGACATCACTGTTGCAGTGGACGCGAAAACTGTCCACGTCGTGCATGAGATGGACGACGTACACTCGTTCCCTTTGCCCTACGGGGCGACCGTCCAGTTCTTGAAAATGGACTTCGGTGCAAGAGTCATGGTCCTCGCCACCACAACGAGCATCTCCGTTGTGTCATTTAACAGAGATAATGACTTCGGGAACGTGAAGACAATGGACTTGGCAGAACAGAATCTGACCATCTCCGATATATTTATCGATGATCAAACAACATTACGGGACCAAGACACTCAGCTGGCAGGCGGGGACGGTTGCTACATCGCAGTACTCTTCACGGATAACCAAGTGGGCATCATCAACATCAGACAGCCGGGTTCACAGTTGAAGTTCGACACATTGCTGCAGTTTGAGGGGAATGTGTTCACGTGCGCCATCACAAACCTCGTCCTGGTCTGCGCACTGGACGGTATACTGCATATTATAGACCCAAGCAACGGGGAACTCATCAAGACTGTACAGAAAACTGAAAAGATGCCCCAATTCTTGAAATTATCACAAGGTAGAATGATTGTGGGTTCAGGGAACACCATCCATTACTTGCAATATGTCAACGACGACTCGCTACCGGCAAAGAAACACGGTCACGGCAAGAGCAGAAGTAATAAGTGGAACGAGACGCTACACTCAGAGTTGGAGATGTTTGAAGAAAATGAAAAATTGAGTGAACAACGGGCCAGGGAGAACTCCAGACTCCAGGATCTCTACGGTGGAGACTTCGATGAAAACGACGAGGAAGATATTCAGCTAAGAATCGCCTTACTAGAATCTCAACAGGTTGCCTTGGAGTCACGCATGGCCAACCAGGAGGGGGGCTCTGAAGCGGCAACGAATTCGGATGACGAATTACAACGTGCTATCAGAGAATCGGAACTACTGCATAACAATGCCGGTCAGCCGGTTGCACTGGATGAGGGTGAGGAGCTTGCAAGAATATTGGAACAGTCGAGACTGGATTCTACCGCGAATGATGGTTGGGCCCGTGAACAAGTGCGGGGAGATCCTGCAACAGAACAACACCCCCAGCAGCATGACGAAGAACTCGAGCTCGCCATTGCACTGTCCCTGAGTGAGGCCAACTCGTAACATAATTAAAAGGATACCTAGACAGAATAACGTTCTTTGAAAGCGATGTTATCATATTGTTCATTTTGTGTATATACATATATGGTCTACAGAGAAAGTTTATGAGGATGCACTGCAAGTAGAGTCGATGAATGTTCGCTACGTTCGTAGCTAGGATCAAAATACGAATACTTTACTGTCACCCTTGGATTTCTGAACACCGCTGCTCCATCCGAGTTCGCGAGCAAAACCAAGAACCATTTCTGTCATGTTCGGTGGTCCACATATTAACAAGCGGTGATCTTCTGCGAAGGAAGGAAGGAATTTTTCCATTTGGTCCTTTGTAATAAGACCAGTGCTGCCCTCCCAGCCCTTGGGGGCGTGATGCAAGACATAATGCACCTCAAAATGCGGGTACTTTGCGACCATCTGATCGAGTTCCTTCTTCATCAAAATATCATCCTCTGTCTCGTTTGCGTAGAGCAAACTCACCCGACTCAACTCTAGTGGCTTGGAAACGAGTTCGTTGAGGACTTGCAACATCGGGGTGATCCCAGAACCACCGGCGACGAGCCCAAGCTGCGTCATTTCCTTTTCTTGCTCGCGGTACTGGTATTCACCGGTCGGCCCGCGGAAAAGCACTTTGTCACCGGGTTTCAACCCGGAGAAATACTCTGAGACGTGCCCTGTATGGTACGTTTTCACGATGAGTTCAATGTACCCTTTTGCATCGTGCGAGACAGGCGAGTAATGCCTAATCTCCTCTTTCCCGTTTATCATACATTTCACCGACACATGGTACCCAACGGGGACATTCAGCTTTTCCCTCGCATTTCTGAGCTTGAACTTGTACATGTAAGTGTTTTGCGAGATCTTCTTCTTCTTCTCAAACTCGAGCGGCGCCCATTCATCCGGAGTCAGACTGGGTGTACCGTTCTGGTACAGAAACCAGGCACAAATCACGAGTGTCACAAATGCAACGCCCATCACCACCCTGTTGTACTCTTCCAAGAATATCCAAACCATCGGCAATACAGTGAACAGGAATATGACCAACGTGACGGTATACACCTTCCGCTCATTGACCGATCTCGACATCCTATAAAACAGAAAAATGACAAAGCAGCAATAACAACAACAGCAGCTACGTATTCTCTCCCATGAACGCTCCCAATCAAACGGAGTCCGAAACGAAACACTCCTCTATATATACGAATATCTATGATCCGCAGGGGTCCTCCTTCTGAGCGAACATCGCCTGTTATTTTTTTTTCAATATCCTTTTTTTTTTTTTTCAGATTTTTGGAACTCCGGGGAAGTTGAATGTTTGACTGTAAAGACGCACACAGCCGTGTTATGCGGAAACGATGGGTTGCCTCTCCGTTGGTCCATATATTAAGTGATTGTTTAGTAAGACAACGGGTGGTTGAAAACTTGAAACGGTTAAAGGATATGTAATTTTGGGACAAAACAAATTAGGGAAGGTGGGTATCCCGTATTATACATGTATATAGATGAACTAGCAAAAACAACAACAAACAGATAAACAGGGAAGTAATTGGGAACACCTCGCCCCTCCCCAGATCCTACTCTACTATTAGGAAAACCCGTTTGTCACTGTCCAGTCGGTTTGTGGGGTGAAGACGCGTGATGGATCCTGCTGGTTTCTGATTTCTAGGAACTTTTGTAGATCGGTACCGTACCACTCTCTTATTTTCTTACCCAGCCCCCGACATTCGTAGTCCAGATACTTCGGTTTTGGAGCGTCACCTAGGGCCAGCTTTGTGGACCCCAGGAAATTCTTGGCCCAATGGGGCCTACCACCAGCCACGGTAAGAGTGTCCTCGAAAAGTGAAAACCACTTGTGCACGGGACTGTTAACCCCAAATGGGCGGTAAACAGTAGCATTGATGAACAAAGTCAGCTGACTGTTGGTGATGTTGTCTGGAGCAGCGTGGCGCGGGTCACGAGATGAGATATCCAAGTATGGGCGCACGATGTTGCCATACACTGGACCAACGCTAGTGGCAGATCTTGTCTTCTCAATCGTTAATTCATCAGGCACCGTTGTGTTCGAGCACCGGATTTCCACGGGGGAGTGCACGTAGAACTCCGCGCTCTCGGTGGCACTCGAAACAGAGTGCTGCAAACTCCGCAACACTTCCGGCCCATTGTCCATTGGTATGGCCCATTCATCGACAAACTGCGAGTACAAACAATCCAAACTCAAACCATCCATAGAGCGAGTCACCTCAACTGAGCCATGGCCAAGACCACCGACATTCCTGAACTGACGGTTAAAGACAAATCTTTCCACGTATGGGGTCAAGGGACCATACAGCTTGACACACACCCAAAGCAAAGCCTCATAAAGGGTCCTGTTGAAACGGTTTGTCAACCAGCCCTTCTTCCCCTTAGTTGGTGCTTGTTCGGTCTTTTCCGCCCTCCAAAGAATACACTTATCGTTGTACGGATACCACCATACTCTGATAAACTCGGATGATGTCCATACATAATCCCACATTTCCAACAACTGATCAAAACTGATCATTTCTTGCTTACATTTCAGATTGAACTTGGGGACAACACGTATGGTAACTTCCACAATTATGCCGATTTTACCAAGGGACAGAAGAGCAGCCTTGAAAATATCTGGATGATGTTCGGAATCCAAAAATAATATCTCACCGGATCCATTGATCATTGTTAGATTTACAATCTGTGAAGACAAAAGACCATGGTAAGCGGACGAACCATGTGTTCCCGTAGAGATTACACCACCAAGACTTGGTATCAATATAGAGGGTAGGTTCTGGATAGTGTACCCCAGTGGATCTAAGTACTCGTTTAGTTCAAAAATTCTTATCCCTGCACCAACAGTTACATCAGCATAGTTTTTTTCTGGAGACTCTTCAAATGCTGTTATATCCTTCAGCTTATCTAAATTGAGCATCCATTCGCTGTACATACACAATGTATTCGGAGTGTGGCCTGAACCAACAGTGACCAAATGTTTCCCCTGCTTTCTTGCCTGGTTAACAACGTGTTTCACTTCATCCCTGGTTTCAGGTTGGAAATACAGCTGGGGCTTTGTGGAATAAATACCTGCCCAATTCTTGAAAATGTAGTTCTTTTGACCCATATTGGCCACTGTTACCGCACTCATACTGCAAGAATGGATATTCCCCCTTTGTCCTGCAGAAACGTATAGAAAATTGTGCTCAAGGGTACTCAAGGCCCCACTTTATATCTTTCAATGTTGCCCAATTTAGTCTTTTTTTTTTCTAATTTTATGAAAACGAACGGGAAACAGCCTTCGAAAGTGTACCTTCTTTTATAGGTGAGGGTAAAGAATGATTCACTGAAGCTTTCTCTAGACTGTCTTCATGAGGAACCATCCTTTTTATAATTGTTGTTAAGTAATTTATGAACTAAATGGTTTCTGCTTTCTCAGAGTTAAACGCTGGCCAGAACCTAACGACTTATCGTTTCCTGACTTATAAAGCATGGGCAAATGCGGTGGATGAAATGAATATACTTCGGCGTTTAAAATTCAATATAATTAGATGACTCTCATACTTTAAAGGAACCGAACTGAGAAAAGCATGATTCTGTATTGCGATTACTTGCTTTTTAAAACCACTTGCATTTAATAGTATGTCCGGAGACATTTCGGGCGGAGGTAAAGTAAGAAGAGGGTATCAACTCAGTTTGCCTACGCCGGTAGAAGTTAGACAGGCTGATATTTTGAACCGTATTCAAGAACAGTGCTGCAATGGAATAAAAGTTGCGAAAATTTGAATGAAGTTACTTTGGGTATTTTGGATTGTAAAACCGGAGGACAACTCTTGTCATTTATCGGCCCAAGTACCATCTTCTTATTTGAAGGATGAACAATGGAGGTTATGTCGTATAATTATGGGGTGAACAGATAATGTAGGATTGGGGAATGTAACTATTAATTTAAGGAAGATTACAGATATAGGATAAACAACGTAAAGAATGAATATTCCTACGGTAAGTAACAAAAGATTCCGAACTAATAGTATTTAGATCTGAACAGTGTACGGTTTCAATGTACCGGCCAGGACTACTGTTAGTTTTTTACCTATAGTGAGGTTTCTTTGGCTTCCGACCTTTTTAGGAGCTAACAAGTGACTTCTCTACTTCATGATAGCAAAGATTTACATATTCAGTTGCTGATGAAAAAATATGTGAGCTTCCATCCAGAATGTTGAGTATTAAAGGTACTATCTGGTTGTGTTTTATATATACACTAGGTCGTTCAAGGGCAGAGATTTATTTGTTTCTGAGGGGATTGATCTTAATCGGTCTCCTTTTTTACCAGAAAATATCATCAT
Source organism: Huiozyma sinensis (assembly GCA_030705205.1). Classification (NCBI taxonomy): domain Eukaryota; kingdom Fungi; phylum Ascomycota; class Saccharomycetes; order Saccharomycetales; family Saccharomycetaceae; genus Huiozyma; species Huiozyma sinensis. The sequence continues at coordinate 142,359 of JANIWX010000020.1, forward strand.
GAATAATTCTTTCTACTGCAGTTTCTCATCGTGACAATGTGCAACCAGTTTATCATACAATTATCTATGAAAATTGAGAATAACCGGAGACTCCCAAAGCAGAGAAGCACCACCTGCTAGTCGGTCATTATCATACTGCAATATCAGGAGAAGAAACTGGTTCGTTTGAGATAAGTTATGAGTTGACTGGCCTTGTGTACAATATGCTGACACGAATGATCATTTTGTTCGCTCGATCCTAATATCCTCTCAAACGAATGGCAGAGACTTAGCGGTTTACTGTTATACCGCTAACGAAAGAGTATTCAGCAACCTTGTTATCACGGGCCACATTGTTCCAGTACCAGCACCCTATTCTCGATCACGCTATATCGACGATTTTAGGACGTCACCTATACTGCTCGAAGCCGCAGAACAGGGAAGGAGTCTTATCCGGGGAAGAGAGTATTTTCCGGTGCCGTGTTTCCCTTGTTGAATTCTAGGAATCCTTCTGTGGGAGTATCTGATGTATTAGTGACGGATACGTCACTCTATGAAGCATCAGAT